>JANHFT010001526.1:128203-148156 GCA_032467955.1 Pseudoxenodon macrops
GAGGGCGTATATTTACGCCCACCCCAAAAAGCAGGGTTGGTCTTATTATCGGGACAGGTCGTATTTTCGGGGAAACACAGTATTACCTAAACAGAACCTTATCAGAATCATTGGATTTAAAGCAAAGATGAAAAACTGAATCAGGAGCTATGGTGGACTTTATTCTGTGGTCATCCCAGTCACTGCCATATCTTCACGTAAAGCTTACATGTTATCCAATTAGTCCACTTAACTCCTCAGAATTTGCAGCTGAAACTACACACTCTGGGAGTGGAGTTAATGCCAAAATTAATAACTTACTCTGGTCTCTTCCTTTGTCTATCCTACCTCATTTGGGACCTCAAAGGGCAAGGATATAAGGCCAGCATGCTGGAAATTTGTCTGTTTCTGCATTGCTTCCCTGGGTACCATTTGAATAGATGCTTTTAGAGCAAAGACATCTGAGGGGCCCTTTTGCAGTGCTACACATTTCTGGAAAGAGACGCGACGATACACACAATTCCATGACATTTGCTTCCTGCCTGCATCATTTTTAATCTTCAAGGTCTATTTAGTTCCAACTTATTTCCTACCTATTTGGTCTGGCAATGAATGGGATGTCTTAAGACAAATTAATGGAGCATTTCTCTCATTGTAAGTACCGGTAAAGTAAAATGGCTGATTGAGATAGTCTGTTCAGTTTGGTTTAGCGGTTAAGGCACCATCCTAGAAACCAGGGGACTGTGAGTTCTAGTCATTCCTTAAGTATGAAAACCTAAAAATAATGAAGTACAAGCAAATGAAAAAATAATCGCAACCTATACCTTGCTTAAAAAAATATGCCGCAAATTCCCAAGGACACATCCATTTATGTTTCAGGATTATGCCATATTTAACATTTTATCATGATTTCATTTTCATCTTCAATATAAAAGCAAGACTTCTGTATTTATGTCAAGATATTCATTTGAAAAGTAGTTTAATGCATTTTAAACATGCCTTTTAAGCAATAATTATACATACGCACACACACACATGCAGTACATGCAGAAGATTTAAAAACTAATTGGTAATAAATTACAATTGGCACATTAGGCCTATTTTTGTTCAATCTGTATGGAAATTCTTAAAAATCCAATTTGAATGTAGCGAGAAGTGCTGTCAGAAATGAATCCTGGACCTGAATCTAATTGTATATATTTCTCACTGCTAAATAAATCCAATTAAGCTGGATATTTTATTCCCTTTGAATAGAATTTGTCAAATGTGTGGAGTAAATAAGAGAAAAGCAATAATGTAAAGCAGAATGGGGAAATATTTGTTTAATTATTTTATTCAATTTCTATAACTACCCAGCTCAATCCAATTGATTCTGGGCAGCAAACAATATCACACAATAATTTAAATTAAAATAGAAAAATGTGAGAATATTGCCTTATTTAATGCCCAAAGCAGGCAACTTCATGCCAATCCATTGCTACCCAAGGCCTTTTCACATTTCACTAGTCACACATTATTAAGATTAACAAGAAGCATAGCATTCCCTTGAAAGAAGATTCAAAAATCCAGATCTCTGAAGTGTAGTTAATTTGAGAGATCTCAGATGAAGGTAGAAATCAATTCAATTTTTAATGCTGCATTCTGTTCTTACACTTCTACAACTGAAAAGCTTATGTTATATTTGCGTTTACATCCAATAGGTTGGCTGTGTTTCTGATAGGGATTACTCTGTTTTCCAGCTGCTTGCCTAGAGATCATTTCACTTTAGCTGTAGATCAGGGGTGGGTTATGGATCATTTTGCTGCCAGTTTGCTCAGGGTCGCGCCTCAGGCACGCGCAGCAATAAAAAAATAGCTTCTGCACATGCGCAGAAATCTAAGATGACGGCACCCACGGAGACATCGATGGAATCGGCTCTGTGACGTCATCGCCAAGTTACTAATGGTTCTAAAGAATCGGTTAGAACTGGTAGGAACCCACCTCTGCTGTAGTTCTCTTACAAGTGACAGACTATAAGACTGTCGAACAATGAATGCAGACCTGGAATGCATAATAGATATGCAACAGTGGGAAAGTCAGTTGAAGGAATTTACTCTGAATATTACATTAACAAAAAATAAATAGCATCCGGTGTTTTATAGTTGGTATTCTACTCCAGTTCTCTTAGCTAATTGGAAATTCATTATCCAATTTTTTTGGGAAATTTAATGATAGTAGGAATAGAATAGAGGAGAGGAGAGGAAAATAACTTTATTGGCCAAAAGTGACTAGACACACAAGCAATTTGTCTCTGGTGCATAAATTCTCAGTGTACATACAAACAACAAAGTACTATAATTATAAGATATCAATAGGAGAAGGTAGTAGAAAAGATAAGAAGGGTAACAGATTAGCTTTCATTTGGTGGCAAGGTTGTAAAGCCCAACAAGTTTGGAAAAACGTTTTTTTTTAAATGCAACAATCTTAAAATATTAATTCCCATTTCAAACTGAATTATTTTTATTGAACTTTACAAAGACCATACACAGGTAGTCCTCTATTTAGAACTGTAATGGAGACTGCCCACTACACTTGTAAATCATGATGGCCACAAAGAGGGTCACCCACATGACCAAACAGATTTTATGGCCTTTTTTGCAATAGTCATTAAGCAAATGTGGTGGTTATAAAGTGAATGTTGTGATCGTCAAACAATGCTGTGGTTATTAAATTGAAGCCATTGCTCACTATAGAGCATTTTTGCCAAAAACCGAAAGTAAAAGGCAGTTTTCACCGAAAACGTCATTTATCTTGGTCACATGACCATGGAACATTGCAAATTGCCTTAAGCTAGTTGATGAGCATCCAAAATATAATCACATGACTGGCAGGGGTGGGTTCTAATTTACCTAGCCTCCGGTTCGCTTCTGCCCGCGCTGCATGGCTGCGCCTGGTAGGTGCGTGCACGCTTCATGCCTGCGCATGCACAGTGCAAAGAAATTACCCCAAAAAGCTGAAAACAAGATGGTTACACATGTGCAGTGCCAAAAACTCGGCTTCTGTGCACGCGCAGAAGAAAAACCAGGAAAAAATTCCCCCCCAAAAAAAATGGTGGCATCCACGGACCAGAACCGGTTCTGTGACATTACCGTGATGTCACTGGTGGCTTACTACCTACGCTATAGGACCAGTCTGAACCGGTAGGAACCCACCTCTGGTGACTGGAGGGGGACACACAACAGAACTTCAGAACAAGGTTCTTAGTAACTTTTGCATGGTCCACTATAATTTCAAATGATCACCAAGCAAGTGGTTATAAGTCAAAGGCTATACCTCTATTCCAGTGATGGGTTGCTGCTGGTTAGAACCGGTAGCAGAAATTTGGCCCCATTCCCTGAACCGGCAGCGATGACCAGCTAGCCCCCAAACTGGTCCTGAAATTGGTACTCCGGGACAAAATTCCCTTTTATATCCAGAAGTGACACGTGCGTGAGCGTAGCGAGCTCGCGTGTGCAAAACATGCACTTCCAGCACGACCCTAACCAGTAGGGAAGGTAAGAGGAACCCACCCCTGCTCTATTCCCTCATAAGATACTGTATGCAGAATTTGTTATATACTAACTGTTGAAAGGATATTAAATGCTTTCTCCTGGAAAGATTATTTGATCCACTCATTAGGAGAAATTCTAAATTGTGGGATATCTTCTATATTTAGTATAACTTTGTGTCTTGAAAGTAAATCTGCTGTAGAATGCAATTCAAACTAGAAACCATTCCTTCATTCCACACCCAAAATTTATGTTTCAGTACGCATAGCATCCATTTTTCAATTTTACAGCATATCTAAATTAGAACAGACTTTTTAATAAGATAAATTGAATTTAATGTGGCACATCATCTTAGTCCATGATTTATAGTGTGTTGACCATGGTTCTTGATATTCATATTTGGCTTACAGCTTAATAGCCATTTCTAATCTTTTAAAACGAAATAATCCATTAGGTTATTCATGATTAAACAATGGTGTAATAGAAATCCATAATCTTAATATTTTGAAAATCTTTATTTATTCGTTTTTGTTTATCCTTTTTCTTGCCTTTTTATATCTATTTATATATCTTATTTAAGGTATCCAATTAAAGAAAAAAAGTCAAAGAAAATAAGCCTTCCACTTGGAGAACCCATACACTTGGGTGTGATAAAGCCACACAAGAGCATAAACCTACCTTTTCTTTCTTTAAAATATTTATATCCTGTATAAGTAAGGATGCTCAAGGTTTCCAACAGCAAGGCAAAACCGTTATGCATGATTAAATTGCAGTAAACATTACCAAGTTTCAGTATAATAGGAAAGGACCAACAGTCCTTGTACAGCAAGATCCATAGCAATACATCACACCACAGGCATCCTGGAAAAACAGCATTTTACATACATTTAGCTTGCCTATAAACAATCAGAAGGAGTGAATAAAGTAGGTAGGAGCAGCCTTTGGTGACTGACAGCTAAATTCAGCACAGGAAAGGCAAAGGCCTGGGGTGGGCGCAGAGGTGAAATGCAGCAGGTTCTGACAAGTTCTGGAGAACCGGTAGTGGAAATTTTGAGTAGTTCGGAGAATAGGCAAATAACACCATTGGCTGGCCCCAGAGTGGAGAGGGAATGGAGATTTTGCAATATCCTTCCCTCAGGAGTGGGGAGGGAATGGAGATTTTATAGTATCCTCCCCCTGCCACGTCCACCAAGCCACACCATGTCCACCAAGCCATACCCACAGAACTGGTAGTAAAATAAATTGTTGCTGGAATGACCCCAAAGATCAGGATTATGTGATCAAGGACATCTTCAGGCGGCAATCAAAAAAACACAAAATGGCAGCTGCAATTCCACGATCAAAGCTCCCCTCTTTTTACATGTATTCCTCTTTTTTTTTAAAAATCTCCCCCTCCTGCTCCATTCCTCTTTGCATAACATGTAGAAGCAGAGCAACAGAAGACTTTAGGTCAGAATTCCCCAACATTTTCTATCTTGGTGGACTGGTGGGAGGGAGGAAAGGGGATGGTTCCACATGAGTGGCAGGTAAGCTGGCACGCGCAGCTCCATTTGCGCAAGCGGCAGGAAACTACACCTGCCACTCGCACAAATGGAGCACACAGGCTCACACTCTGATTCCGGAAGTGGGATGATCACCCACTCCCCCATTGCTTTTGGGCGGCCCAGTCCTGAACAACTTATGGCCTAGTAGAGTTCCGTGGCCCAGGGGTTGGGGACCCCTGCTATAGGTATTTTCCTTCAATCTTTCTGACAGGAGGGTCATTTAAAAAAAAAAAAGCTTTTTGTAGGGTTTACATTATAATTTTGTGTTTCCTGCTCAAAATGGAAGAAACACACCTCTCTGGTTTTGTTTGTTTTTTACAGTTTACTGTAATAGGCTGGAAGGGGTGATCCAGAGACCACAGTTTACTTATATGTTCATTAAATACAGGTAGTCCTCATTGTATAACCATTCAAAGTTACAACAGCACTGAAAATAGTGGCTTAGGACTGGTTTCACACTCACAACCCTTATGGTATCTCTGTGGTCACTTGATCAAAATTTGGGCACTTCACAACTAATGTGTATTTATCATAGTTGCACGGTCCCAGGGTCACATGATCACCATTTGTAACCTTCCCAGCTGGCTAATGGGGGAAAGCCAGATATGCTTAATGACTGCATGATTCATATAACAACAGCAGCAATTTGCTTAGAAATCATGGAAAATGTTGTAAAATGAGGCAGAGCTCGCTTAACAACTGTCTCACTTAGCAATGGAAATCTGGGACTCAATTGTAGTCTTAAATCAAGGACTGACTACCTATAAACAATTCTTTGTTTCCTTAGAGAAGCTGAACAAGCTTTGCATGGGACAAAATGTGAATGGAAGGCAGGGGTGGGTTGTAAATCGTTTTGCTGCTGGTTCACTCAGGGTTGCGCCTCGCGCACGCACGCAAAGCACACACACAGCAATCAAAAAATAACTTCTGCGCATGCGCAGAAGCAGAATTCAAAATGGCAGTGCCCACGGAGACACCGAAGGAACTGGCTCCGTGATGTCATCGCCGAGTTACTAATGGTTCTATAGAACCGGTTAGAACCGGTAGGAACCCATCTCTGGTGGAAGGTCCCTTAAAGAAAAACTGATTTCTTAATCCATCTCCACTTTTACCAGGAAGATGGAAGCAGCATATGTCGTGATTTCTTTTTCTTTCTTTCTTTTTTCAGCCTGCGGCAAATTGATGAAAATCACTGGTCCTATTACAGTCAAGACATCTGGAACCCGGTTTGGAGCTTGGATGACAGATCCATTAGCATCCGAGAAAAACAACAGAGTAGGTGGCTTATATTCTCTCTTGCTGGGAGCCGTGCAGGAATTCTTCTGGTTGATTTATTATCCCTGAAATTCTAAATAGAATGAATGGCAGTATGAAAATGTTTTAAATAAACAGGCAAATAAGCTTGTCTTAAACTTTAATGTCTGCTATACTTAAAGTTTATTCTGACTAGCGATGATTCCCCAAAGGCTCAGGCGAACGCTAGTTACAGAGATCCATTTGACTGGAGATGAACTAGGGCCATCTGCATGCAAAGCATGCTTTGTACATCTAATCTCGTTTTCCTTCCCAGTGCAGCTTGATTGCCAGAGAGAAATAAATCTTTTTCGGTATCTGTAAGTTTAGCAAATGGGGTGCAGTTTTCACATCCATAATCATCATGCCAAATGAAAATGGAAATCTTGATTGAGGGAGACAGATAAGAAGGGCTCCTTATTTTAACTTTGGAATGCTAAAGTAGGATCTGCAGGAAAACATTGCAATATATTCTCACCTTCTCATCGGAGTGGACCTGTTCAGTAGAAGAGCCAGTCATGGCATCCTCCACGATGCATAATGAATTCAATCAGTCCACCTCTCCTTCTGTCTCTTTATTTTTATGTTTCAGCTGACATTTATGGACATCCTGTGATGTTCAGTCCTTACTACCTCATTTTCAGCAAGGAGAATTTACATTTTACTTTTTTCCCCCAATGCTCTAAAGCTTAGAACTCCTGCAAATCTTTGAGGATGGATGGATGGATGGATTATTTTTTATTTATTTATTTATATATTACATTTCTGAACCACTCATCACCCTCAAAGAGGGACACTGGATAGTATTACAGTACAGCCTAAAAATAAGAAACAGCATCGAAAAATTAAAATGTTAAGGATAAAGTTAAAATTTTAGAATTAAAAAATTTAAAAATATAAAAGTATATGTGTGTGTGCTTGTGTGTCCAATATATATATAGATATATATAGATACTGTATATATAGATATATATAGATATATATAGATACTGTATATATTAATATATATAGATATATGGATATATGGAAATGAAAGTAGAATAGAATATATAGTTGGGTGGTGAGTGCCCAAAGAAGTAGAATTATGCATTCATATATTATCATTATCACCATCATATATATATATATAGGAAATGGGTTGATCACATAGCACAAAGAACTGATGGCAGATCGACTAAGGGAGTCATGGAATGGATTCCACTTGATAAAAAGCGTCTACGAAAGAGGGTTAGGGTTAAACAAGATGGATCGATGACATCAGCAAGTATTGGGGGCCCAATTGGCAAAAGAAAGCTCAATTGGTTGGAAACATGCAGAAGAGGCCTTCATCCTGCATTGGATAGACAATGGCTAAAATGATGGTGATGATGATAATATATGAATGCATAATTCTACTTCTTTGGGCACTCACCACCCAACTTTACTATGGAAGGGAGTGATTCTTCCCGTTGAACCTGTTTATTTAAAACACTGTGCTACTAAACAACTAAATGGCTTGTTTTTGTGTAAGGTATCTTCGTGGTATGTTTGCATAACACAGAGAGAGAAATGTACAACTTTCATATTATTTAAACAAGAGGGCACGCTTACTGCAAAATGAATAAAGCAAATGGAGTTGTAACCTAGACAATGTTGCAGCATTAGAATCCTGAATGTTAAACCATTGTTTTCTTATTTATGGAAGGGCAAATCTACTCTTTTTTTGCAACCCTTCTTGAATGTTTGGTAGCTTTTTGCATCCATTCTTGAACATTTGCTACTGGAAGTAAGTCAAAATATGGGTGACAGGGAGATGGGTAATATATGTATTTAAAAATAGTGTATTGGTTTGATTTTCCAAAGGACATGTTTTCTTCTCACTTTCAGGTCTGGTATATGGACAGTTACACCAACAACAAAATTGTCCGTGAATACAAATCCATAGCAGATTTTGTCAGCGGTGCAGAGTCCAGGACATACAATCTCCCGTTCAAATGGGCAGGAACTAATCATGTCGTCTACAACGGGTCTCTCTATTTCAACAAATATCAGAGCAACATCATCATTAAGTATAGTTTTGATACTGGGCAGGTGCTCGCTCAGCGTAGCCTGGAGTATGCTGGCTTTCACAACGTCTACCCTTACACCTGGGGTGGCTTCTCTGATATCGATCTGATGGCCGACGAGATAGGTTTGTGGGCTGTCTACGCAACCAATCAGAACGCAGGCAACATTGTCATCAGTCAGGTGAATCAGGATACCTTAGAAGTGATGAAAACCTGGAGCACCGGGTACCCCAAGCGAAGTGCTGGGGAGTCTTTCATGATCTGTGGCACCTTGTACGTCACCAATTCCCACTTAACCGGAGCCAAGGTCTACTATTCATACTCAACAAAAACCTCCACGTATGAATACACAGACATACCTTTTCACAATCAGTATTTCCATATATCAATGCTTGACTACAATGCCAGAGATAGAGCTCTCTATGCCTGGAATAATGGGCACCAAGTCCTATTCAACGTCACTCTTTTCCACATTATTAAAACAGAAGACGACACATAGGTGTCAACATGACTTTTGGCCACCAAGAAAGAGTGTCATTGTGCCGAACTCAAAAGCATCCTGCTGGGTTTCTTTTCAATTCTTTTTCTTTCTTTCTTTCTTTCTCAGTAAAAATGAATGGAGGAGGATTTTTCTACAATGTAATGTATTCCGAATATGACAAAAGTCTTTCTTTTAAAAAATGACCTAGTTCATCATACAGGTATCTTTCTAAACAGTATACAAAGCCTGCTGTGACTTTGTCATGGAAAGTATTAAATGCTTATTTCAGTGGGAAAGACATTGTTTTAAGAAAAAAAAACAAAATTAATGATCTGCCTTATATTAGAATCAGAGACTAACGGTGGTGTAAAACTGCATGAATGTCTTTTTCTACCATCATCATTTTTTAAAAAATAAATAAATTGCTCAACGTTAAAGTATATTTGGGCAATCATCTAAGGGAAAATTGAGATAATGCTTTGGGGCAAGGGTGTGAATTTTTAAAAGCAGTGTTTCAAAATGAACCTGTTATGGATTGGATTACTTTAAAGGTAGAAAAAGTAAAAATCCCATTGGCTATTACACAATTTCAGATGCGGTGCTGTACAGTCTGTTTTTAATCTCTTGCAAACAGTTTCTCAATGATCTGTATTTATACCATTGTATCCGCCATTGTGTACCTGTATCTCTTCACTTCTGTGAAAGTTAATTATTTTTTATAAAATACAATTGAAATTTAATCATAAAACCTGATTATGGCCCATTCTTTTAATGCTGTAGTACAGAGAATTCAGTCTTCACTTTCAGAATCAAAATCTTTGATTGTGCCTTGTGCCAGATTTGGTCCTAGCATTTCCCAAAGCTGACTTGACTCTAAGAACTGATTATCAGAATTTCTTGCCTGGTATGTCAACAATATTTGTGCCCAAGCTGCTATGAAAAACTTTATAAATTCTGGGCTAGCCTGGCACAATTAGTTTTATATCTAATTTACACAGGGTATTGCTTGTGTGCATCCAGTGCCGCTCACAACAGCTGCTATGAGTAGTATTTCATTTTAACATGCCTGTTTCATGTGTCATAAAAGGGTATTGACCTGCCAGCATTTCATATGGTATATGGCACCAACTTTCAAAAATATGGCATCAATTTAGGTGTGAAGTCATTTGGTTGAACATAACAATGGGATGTTTCTGGAAGAGAAGCTGGCTGACTTCCAGCAGTGAGAAAAGTGATATGTCTGGCTCCAATTCCGCATCTTGCAGCATAGGAGGAATTGTAGACTACGTAACCAGGGGTGGGTTCTAACTTACCTTGCTGCTGGTTCGCTGCCTCCTGCGCCGCATGGGTGCGCCTCGTGGGCACCTGCATGCACAGTAAAAAAAAAAATCTAAAAAATTCCACAAAAGAAAAAGGCCAAAAACAAGATGGCAATGCATGTGCAGTGCCGGAAACTCAGATTCTGCACATGTGCAGAAGGAAATTTTTTTTAAAAAATTCCAAAAGAAATGTTAAAAAAAGATGGTGGCATCCACGGACCAGAACTGGCTCCGTGACGTCACCAGCGGCTCACTACCTACTCGGTAGAACCGGTAGGAACCCACCTCTGTACGTAATCCAAGAGTTACAGCCTAGCAAAAGCAGACTTAGAACTAGTATTCAGTAGCTATTCATCTTCTTGGTCTACCTGAGTAAAAAGCTCAGAAACAGATTTCTGATATTGATATTAGTTATATTATGTCATTTTAACGTAGATCTAGATGGATTAGTCTAGGAAAATGGTAAATGGGTTTCACTGACTCTTGTTCCAACTCTATGGTGCTGGAGCAATACTTTACCTATGAGCACCAAAGACACTTCTCATGACATCTTCCAAGCTTCCTGCCCCATATTATTTATTTTGGGATGGAAATGGGTACTTGTTTTTGTTTTAATTTAAACATGCATTAAGTGGGAATCTGCAAAGCATTGCATTAGTCTAAGAATAGCCCTGAGCCTGTTTTAAATTCCAAAGACATTTTGAGGAAACTTCCCCTATCATCTCCACAAAATATAATCAACATTAAGAACTTACCACTTAAAATAAAATATATCTTCTTTTCATATCTTACCACAGTCTTTATAAATCCATCTCTAAAACTTTCTCACTCCCTATTAAACAGCAAAAGTCCAGAAAGAGTTATCAAAAATGACTTACAAATTACATTTATTATACCCAATCTCAATCCACCCTTTCCTTTTTTTTAAAAAAATCCCTCTGCCCAGTTCCTCTCTTGAAATGATCAAAATCCAGTCCCATCCCTACCAAAAAAAGAGAGAGATTAGTTCAAATAAAATCATTTTTATCCAGTCCAAATCAAAAAACCATCAAACATTCCTCCAAATAACAGTCCATTATTTTAACATTATCCAAATAGATTAAGTTTGTATTCTTTTTTCTTTTTGTATTCTTTCTTCTTTTCTTTAAAATCCTCAAGGAAAGTTGTAGCATTTGCATTCTTAATAATCTTTTGAGTTCAGATTGGGTTTAGGTCTCTAAAGCAAAAAAAAACCAAAAAACCAGTGTTTTGAAAATAAACTATAGAGTTTGGATTCTGCGTATAGTATTAATGGCCCCATAACTTAACTTGATCTTATTGAGTTTGCAAAACAAGTACAATGGCAATAAGATGGCTGACCTGGTGCTAGGAATCAGATCTCTCTTTGGGATCTCCATCTTGATATCTGCTCTACCTGAGTTCCAGAGGCTTTGGTTATGGTCAGTCTCCCAGATAAAAGAGTTCCACCCAATTAAGAAGCATTATGGCCACCACTTGTTCTTAAACGAGGAGATGGTTCCTACCAGTTTTATCCATTTCTATAGAACTGGTAGTAACTCCGAGATGACATCACAGAGTCAGTTCTGTCAGTGTCTACGTGGGCGCCACCATCTTGGATTTTTGCTTCTGCGCATGCGCAGAAGCTAGTTTTTGACTGCTGCACCCATGCTCAAGGCACGGCCCTGAGCGAACCGGCAGTAAGAACATTCAGAACCCACCTCTGTCCTGAACTCACCTGGATTCTCAGTGAGACAAAGCAGAAAATTAGAAATTAGTTTTTAAAATCACGATTCCCACATTCTGCTTTTAATCACAGTTTCCAAGTAACTTCAAATAATTTAGGAGTGCATGGTGTGCTAAATTACAAAAGAGACACTGGAGTAATCAAGAGAAAAGGCTATTTATTTTCATAAAAGCACATAAAAAAATTACTGTATAACTGCCACGAGTTAATGAGGTGGGATCAGCATTCCAAAGCTAAGACTCCATCTGCCAATAAGCTGAGCAAACAGAGAGAAGGAATTTGTACTGGAGAGATATAAAATCACCCAAATTTGAGGATGCAGCCCTGAACAATTTAAAAAAATTCTAACCATCCCATGCCAACTTTCCTGTACTGATTCCAGCTCTCGCAGACTTTCCTGGGCTTCAGGTCTCCATTGCATGAAATCTCTTTTCTTCAGATACTATTTCCCTGGCAAAACTCTGCAAGAAGAAAACTTTTGACCTTATTTGAGACTTCTTTACTAGCTGACTAGCAGGTCATTCAGATCCTTGAATTACAACCGGAATTGACACCAGAATCACTGTCGTAATTCATGCCAGTCATTAAGCAAGTCAACATGTAATGGGCCAATTTTGTGGTTGGGTTTGGTTTTTTTTTGGGTGGCCCTTAAGCAAATGCAGCTGCTATAAGGCAAAGGCCGCAATCATTAATCAAACACCATAATCGTTAAGCAAACCTATTATCTACAATGGACAATTTATTTGCTAGAAATTGGAAGTAAATGCTGATTTCTGGCAAAAGAAACCCATCGTAAGTCGCATTCATCCGGGATGTTACAAACGGCCTAAATATGCATGGTTGCTGAGTGTCCAATATATGATCACGTGACTGCTGGTGGGGTGGAGCATCACAACTTTAATTCCTGGGTCATAAGTACCTTTTTTTGGGGGGAGTCCAGAGTAACTTCAAACGGTCATTAAGCAAGCAGTCATAAATCAAGGTCTATCTATATGCGAATGGCTACCTGTCCTGTTAACGTACTATAAGGCCTACCACAGTTTTCCACTGAGAAACACACATCTCCTCGCAATCCTTCCTTTTGTATTTTGGAAGTCAATGATTCATATTCATATGAAGGCGTTTTAACTATCACTGAGAATTCCAAGCCAGATCTCTCTAAAAGGAACATCTACATCGGCAAATTCTGCTCGTGAATTGGGAATACTTTTTTTCCCCCACCTGTTCTGATTCTCGGCATAAGTCTTTTGGCAGTTCTTTCTGGAGTCGCTCAAGATTATGATTGCTGCTCCACAGATGGCATCTGTCACAATACACCAAGCCAATCATGGAAAGATCTGCTTCCGATGAGACTTCTTGGCAGTCACATTGTCCCAAGCGAAAGACAGTAATCAATTCCCCAAAGAGCTGTTTGCACAACAGGATAAAATGCTTCAATCCTTGATTGCTTCTCTCAGGGAATATTCTTAGACTAGTCTTGTGATGCTAACTGCCATCTGCCTCAGTAGGCCAGATCCACAAGTATACTCATGTTTGCACCACAATCACAAAACTAGGCAATTAAATTGGGATGGCTTCAGAAGGGGAAGATACAAACAAGCAGCCAATAAATATTTCATTGGAGAATCCTTATTCACAGGATGATGGTGTTTTAGTAATCAAACAGTTTTAAACACATTCTACCCAGCAGTGGAGAACTGCGGATGAAAATACACCTATAAGGACAACTATATTCTCTCCTTTTCAATATTGATGTGTCACAGTATGATTGGGTTCTTTCAGAATAGAGATATTTGGATATTTTGGCAAGTACGACAGATAGAAACCAAGACGGGAAAGTTTTATCCTTCTTTATTATATATACTGAAGCTATTTACAATAGGTATTTAGAACAAGGAACAAACTTTGTACATCAAACTGTGCATGCGCAGAAGCAAAATCCAAGATGGCGCCGCCCACGGAGCCACTGACAGAACCGGGTCCATGACGACATCACGGAGTTACTTTTGGTTCTATAGAACCAGATAGAACCGGTAGGAACCCACCTCTGCTGCTATGGGAAAACTGGAGAAGGAAGGTGTGTTGGATGTTTGCTGCCTTGAGTTATTTATAAAAATAATATGGGTGGTTTATAAGTAAACAAACAAGCAAAGCAATCTTCCTTATCTCAGGTCAAACGATGGATCATCCTATTCAGTTTCCACTCTAAAAACAAAAGTTATCTCATCAAATATCGCTGTTCATATTTCCCAGAGACATTCTCCCATAAAATTTAATGCACGCCTATACTAATTGTTTTATCCGAATAACTTTTTGCTACCAGTTACAGAATCAGAGAATTGAGATTTGAATCATTTCGCCTATGCTAATGCTAACTCACTGTGGGGAGCATTTAGTGATAAATCGTCCATCAATAAAATAAAATAAAAAAAGGAAAGGGGTCCCCAAACAACTAGATGGAAAAAAAAATCAGGCATCTTAAATTAGGGAAGTCAATTTCCACATGCCCATCCTAAATATTTCATGGCCCTATTTTATTCTGACATTTGTAGATGACTAAAGTGTTACAAAGGAAATAAAATGCTGATTAAAGAGTTCACTGTCATAAAGGTTACTGAATTGTAAATGCCCCTTTCCATCTTCCTTTTAATAGGTACCCAGCTGTAAACATCAAGAAGGATGTGACAGGGCAGCCTTACACTGCTCCTTTAGGAGTCGTATATACATTAATCACTGAATCACCAAGCCATGCTTAATTGCAAGTTGTATATCACACAAATCCATGGTAAGTAGAAGGAAACTCATTATTGCAGCTTCATAACTACGGGTACTTCTCATTTTAACCTTCTCACACCTGGGACACACTGTTGTTTTACAACGCCAATGCAGAGATGGAATTAAGCTACTAATTATATCGGCCTGCTGCTTAAACATTCTGGGAGAGAAAGCAAGAAAAGAAAATGAAAATAAGGCTTAACGGGGCATATTCTTGGCTTTCGTTATACGTTTTCAAGGACTCCTCTCTTTCGTTGCTTGCGTTAAGGACAGCAAGCCACAATCCTTAAGCGTTTACAGAACCGCACTGGAAGAATCCGATGGGGTGGACCCTACAGGATTTTGTTTTGACATGACTATCCCAAAGGGGCTTTTTCAGGAGGCAACTGGACTTTCTGGGTTTTTTTTCTTCTGAAGATATTTTGCTTCTCATCCAAGAAGAAATGAAATGTCTTTAAAAGAAAGAAACCAGAAAGTCCATTTTGGGACAGTCACGAACAAAATAAAAGCACCTTTGGGAGAACCATCACCTGTTGTTTAAACGTCACCCAAAAGGGGGGAAAATGACTTTATATTCATCCAGAAAAAGTGTAACTGTCAGAAAAGTATTATGGTAAGTTTATGTATCATGTTGTAGGCATTACCTCATTAAGTAGATGGAATGAAATAATCTATAGGAAGGAAGGAAGGAAGGAAGGAAGGAAGGAAGGAAGGAAGGAAGGAAGGAAGGAAGGAAGGAAGGAAGGATCAATAATTGTTTCAGCTCTCATGCACAGAAACTGAGGGCAACATTTTGAGAGATTTTGCTGTAGAACGAGAGACACAACTATCACAATCCTAACACAATTCTGCTAAATTTCTGCTGTTTTTCTATAGCTTTTGGTGGTGGGAGGACATACTACAATGGAATTGTGAATTTATAGAAAGCAGAGCTTTTCCGCTTATATGGGATGCTTTGCATCCCCAGGATTATCAACTAAGATTATATATATAATGTCTTTGAGTCAGTTTTCGAATCTTGGCAACTGCCTAGAGAAGTCCATGGATTTTTCTTGGCAAGATTTCAGAAAGATTTTGCCCTTGTCTCTTTCCTAGGGCTGAAAAATCCAATATCACGCAGCTGGCTTTGTGTTTAGGGGGAGACTAGAACTCCAGGTCCCCTGACTTTCAGCCTCATGTCTTAACCACTGCACCACATGTTCTTACACATACATCTTGTAAATATACATGCACTTCAGTGCGAATTCTTTCCATTCTGGTGTCCTAATTACAGAGTAGGGATTGCATGGGATTATTTAAAAACTGTATTGTAAAATAGAGCAATTTTTTTTTTACTCCAAGTAGTTTACTTCAAGTGTTTTTAGACCTCATGTTTTCCTAGCCAACCTAACAGGAGGGTAGATGAGTAAAGTGACTGTCATTTCTTTGAAGCAAGGCAAATAGGAGACTCCTATTTCTTCTGCTATGTTTGGATGTTAAAACTATCTAAATCTGCTTTTCAAAAAAAATTAATTGAAACAACATGATTTCTCAATTTGTCGGTTTGGATCGGGGGTGAAATCCAGCAGGTTCTGACAGGTTCTGGAGAACCAGTAATGGAAATTTTGAATAGTTTGGAGAACCGGCAAATACAACCTCTGGCTGGCCCCAGGAGTGGGGTGGGAATGGGGATTTTGCAATATCCTTCAAAATGTTATGCAAAAATTCTTCTAAAATGTTTCTGATGAAAGGTAAACTACTGCTCAAAACTAAAATGATATATTTCTTCAGCAATCCGCTTTGTATTTAAGAGGCTACAGATTCTCTCATTCTCTCAAAATGCTTTCTTTTGAGATATAAAAAGCAGGGAGATTGACAGAGAAGAGATAGAAAAAAATTCTCTAAAGAGACACCCAGGCAAATGTTGGAAAAATGGTCCACTTGAAGCATAACCAACCAACTTCATCCTATTAGAATTCAAACAAAGTAATGTAACAATATGTAGATGTACAGGCAGAGCCTGGGGGCAGAGTCAAGCAAGTCATCAGCCTAGAGTTGTCATGTTCCCATAAGCAGTCTAAGTCCCACTCCTCTTGAATTTCTTTCATTCTTACAGTATATAGTGCCAATTTAGTGCTGACCATTGGTTGACTAGATTCTTATGTATAGGCATGAGCAATAAATCAGCTTAACTGGAACTTAACGTGAAGTGCTGATTCTTCATGCCTGATGGAATACTGATCCCCTGAGAGAGAATTCAAAATAGGTCTCCTTAGAGAGCTTGGAGTGTTATTATTTTGGCCATGTTGACTTACAATTAACAATATGACTTATAATCATGCTGATTTGTAAAGAAGCAATCAAAACATTAAGCAGAAGTCCAATTCTAGCTACTTCCTAGTTTCCTGGTAATTGAGAAAACAACATGAATGGTTGACTTCTCAGTTGGTTCACCTCCTTCCAAAACTTACACAATTGACATGGATCTTGAGTTTGTATCGAATTAAGTGCTTCCACCCTTCATCTTATAATGTTATGGCCATTATCTTAAGGGATAGCAGTTTGGTGGCAACAGCACCTCAGATAGAAAGTCCCTACAGAGAGTGGTGAGGACAGCCGAGAAGATTATAGGTAGCTCGCTTCCCGTTATTTAGGATATTGCTTATAAGCATCATGTGCTTAGCACTCAAAGCATTGTCAGAGACCCCACACACCCACTTCATGGTATGTTTCTGTTGCTCCCCTCTGGGAGGAGGTTTCAAAGTATTTCTAGCAGGACTTTTACCAGATTATGGAACAGCTTTGTTCCCTATTCTTGGCATGTACATGTATACATCCAAACTAGACTGTGTTTTTTCTCTGTGTCATATAATATCTGTGGGTATGTGGGTGTAATCCTATTTATTTGTTTGTTTGTTTGTCATATTTATGTAGTGTATATTGGATGTGGTGACCCTTTGAGACCTTGTATGCAATGAAATTTCATTTTAATGTATGCCGATTAGTGTATGCCGATCTCAGTCTAAATCTAGAGAGGAAGAGTTACGCATAGTGAGAATATCCTTTCAACAGGTGTCCATACCAAGCTCATCTTGGCTGATCCCAACCAAGACAAACTTGGTTGGTCGCAGTAGTAACTACTTGAACAAGAGATGACCCAGGTATCTCAATATAACAGATTTGAATAATACGTTGGAAACAATAATCTTTAAAGAAGGCACTGGCAAACCAGTCATCTACAGCTGCCAGGCAGACAACACGGATAAGTCTGTGTAGTGTTTAGAAATTGAGTTCAGTTCAAGAGAGATTAAATTCAAAAGAGTAAAAATGAAATGGCTTATCTACTTTCCCTTAGCCACCTAGTGAAACAAAATAATTCAATACGGGCATGATTCTTCATCGGGCATTTTAGCAAAGCATAGAAGCCACAGTCAGAATTATCTTGGCCAATAAATCTACAAGGTACAGAGAGTAGATGAAATCTACTAAATGCCTCTCTCTAATCCACTTCTTCGTTATGCATTTTTCAAAACCAGCTTTCCGCTTAGCCGGACCTCCTGAAGTATCACCCAGCAGTCCAGAAGCTGGCGAATTCTTTCCTAAGTGACATTGCTGGTATGACAAAAGCTGTCCATCAGTTTTGATGGACAATTCCTCACATCATCCTCAGAAGAATAGCACCTTGACAGGTGCCGCAATTCATGTCTATCAACCCTTTGGAGATGTCAGGGTTGAGCACAAGGTTCAGTATCACCCAACTGCTACTTGACAAACTGCTCCAGGTTGGAGGGGAATTTGAAATGCAGTGATTTGGCAGAGCTGTTGGGCTTGTTCTTTTTTGAAAGCTTGTGGCAAGCTCTAAATGAACTCTTCAGATCCTAACCTCAGCTCCTTTGAAAAAGAATCATACTTATGTGGGATTGCTACTCGTACAGATCTTAGCCGTCGAAATAAATTGGGAAGAACAAGTACGGCGTAGTTTTTCACACTAGAGACAAGCTATTCATGTACAAAGCAATTCTTTAGTTACATTATTATCTTATATATTTTTAAAAAATGGCTGTGTGTGTGTATGTACGTTCCAGCATAACTCTGGAACGCCTCGAGCAATTTCAATCAAACTTGGTACACAGATGACTTACCCTCTGGAAAAAAATATTGTGGGGATAAGACACCCCTAATACCCCTTGGGGGGTTGTTCTGTTAAGATACAGCCTATTGTGCCTTAAAATGGCTTCTACTGTACAACACAGTGGAGTTGCCATGGTAACGGCTTCACAGTACTCCACAAGGGGACACCCTCTGGTAAGGGGGAAAATCCAACATTAGAAATTATGTTTGGTCCAGGCATTTAGTCTAATACATTATTTGGGATAAATAAATATCTGGGCAATGCAGGATTATCAGCTAGTATTTAATATTTTGCTGAGTTTTTGAAAAATTCACATCAACAACCCCACCTCTGTGCTACTGAATCAAAATTATAATCTCACTAGACTAACTTTTGTGTACTCAGAGGGATCAACGCTTCTACTTCATATACTAAAGGTCTTAAGTTGACCCCTGACTACCCCAGATGGGTCTGGGAAAACTCCTGCCTATAGGTTGGGTGCCAAACACCAAGGTCAAAACTTCCCAAGCTTCAAAAACAATTTTAACCACGGTGAGCTTGAAAGAAATCATTCTTCATTTGCTACTGAATTTGATTGGGGAAATCAAACAGACAAGCCAGCCTACTGAAATTTGCTAAATGCATTATTTTATGAATAAGGAAGCAAAATGTCCATCTCTTCTGCAGTTTAACTTGTTCGCAAGTGAGGATGGCACAGGGTAAGCAATGAATTGGCCATTGTGGTTCAATTGAGTATAAAAAGGTGCCCATTGGGTCAAAACTACTAATTCTATATATAAACTGATGGACTCTGAACTCAAAGATGCTTTTTTGTTGTTGTTGTTCAAAAAGTAACTGGACTGTTATTGGTTTTTTCCTTGAGGAAGAAGAAGAAAACATTTCACTTCTCATCCAAGAAGCTTCATCAGTTCTGATGGCAGGGGCGGGGGATGGAAGGATAGGTGCTGATAAGATGGTGGAGGAGGAAACTGAAGGATTGTATTTCTTTGGAGTCATCTGGTTGTTAGCACTCTCTGTGAGGGCTGTTGACACCACTTGGTTCAGATAGATAGATAGATTAGATAGATGATAGATAGATGGATGGATGGATGGATGGATGGATGGATGGATGGATGGATGGATGGATGGATGGATG
>JANHFT010001526.1:148256-163962 GCA_032467955.1 Pseudoxenodon macrops
TGCACATACGCGCAGATCAAAATCCAAGATGGCGGCGCCCACGGAGACACTGACAGAACTGGCTCCATGATGTCATCATGGAGTTATTACCTACTCTATAGAACCGGATAGAACCAGTAGGAACCCACCTCTCATTCTAGTCCTGCCTTAGGCACAAAGCCGCCTAGATGACCGTGGGTCAGTCACTCTCTGCCCTAAGAAGGAGGCAGTGGCAAACCACATCTGAAAAACCTTTTCAAGAAAACTGCAGGGACTAATCCAGGCAGTCTCTGAGAATCGGACATGATGAAAAGGAAGAGAGAGAAAAATAAAAACATGATCCCAGCTTTTGCAGATGTCAATCTTTCTTCTAAGTCTCAGAGATTATTCGCCTCCAACACCTATCATGCTCATTGCTGCTCATTTACTTTTCTTGGATCTGTTTGTATAGTGTCCTTTTTATGACACCCCAAATCATGCTCTGATCTCCCCAATCATCTCTAAATGTGAAGATCATACAGATGAATTTTTAGCTGTCTCAAACTTCTTCTCTTTTCCTACTGTAAAGGGTGATGAAAGATTGTAATAATGATATTTCCCATTTGCTTTGATCTGCTCAGTTGAACATCTGCAATTCCTACAATGAGGGAAGAACCTCTTTCATGGTCTTCGGCACAGTCCTTCCCCAGAGACCAAGGGCTTTACCAAAGGCAGCCATCCTCTTCCTTCCTGCCTTGGGTCATGGATGAAGATGTTGTCTCTCTAGGACTTCTCTTTTCTTCCTCCAGGGAAGCCATCTGTTGACTCTTTTTCCTCTCCAACAAGAAACCAGCAACTTCTCCTCACACTTCCTTCCTTCCAGCAACTGTCATTCTATCAGGAGGATATCTAGAGAGACCAGATGCTCGACCATTTCATGTGTCCATCTGAATGTTTCCTCTTCTTCAACTTACAACAGTTCATTTAGTAAACATTCAGTTACAACGGCACTGAAAAATTAAGACTTATGACCGTTTTTCAAAGTTAGGACCTTTTCAGCATCCCTCATAATCATGTGATCACATGTTTGGCAACTAGTACATATTTATGACTGTTGCTGTGTTACAAAGTCATGTGATCACCTTTTGCAACCTGACAAGCAAAATCAATTGGGAAGCCAGATTCACATAACAGCCAGGTTACTAATTTATCAGCTGCAGTGATTCGCTTAGAAATTGTGGCAAAAATGGTCGTAAAATGGAACAAAACTCTCAGTCGTAGCCTGTCTTTTCAAACCAGATCTATTCCAAAAGTTGCCACAGAATTATAATTATTAACATAACCAGAATTTGGGATGGATTATTCAATATGAGGAGGGAATCATATTAATGTTATTTAATTTAAAAATAATTATTTTAAAATTAAATTAAGTGCCATTTCTGCCTGGTCCCAAATAACCTCCTTATCCTGTCCCTTCCTGCTTTACCTTTAAGTTAAAAAAAATGTTTTTCAAGAAAATGGTCCCAGACTGGCCAAGTAATTCTCCACTAATTGCCCCTTAAAGGTGTTTCTAGATGGATCTAACAGGTAGGATACTTGAATTGAAACAAAGGGAAATGTGCTTTGCTATAAAAATGGATATGTCACTTCTTATGTTGAAAAACGGATGAAAGTCTGGCAAATTAAGTCTAGCAGAAAAATGAAAGGAAGGCTGTTTCAAGAGGAGGGGGCTTTTGAAATTGTAGAGTTTTCCTGAGTCCAAAGGGGGTCACTGAACTGAGCCAGAACTCTTACCCTACCTGTAAAATCTTTTCCCTGCCTCACAAATTAAGATGGACACCCAATCCGAAGCTAAGAAAGTAAAAACCTAAATAAAAAATTTACAATTAATACTTACTTTCAATGAAAAGTGGGGAGGAAGGAGGAATTTGGACTGTTTGCTACAGCTTAACCCTGTGGCCTGGATCCTGACTTCCATTAGCAAATGGAAGAGTGTTTCCCATTCACAAATGGCACTGGGATTTGATGAAGATTTTCCATTGGCAAAATCAGGGTGATATTAACTTATTTATCTATATCTATCTCATCTATATCTATCTATCAATGTAATGTAGAGACTGCCCCTCTTACTCATAGAGCAAATAAATGTTGCTTATGACCATCCTCTGAGCAAACAGAAATCTGTTGTAATCCCTTCTCTTGAAGTCCTACCATGTGCTGAATTGCAAGGTGACCAGGGAACACACAAAGAATTATGAGGAGGCGAAGTTTGACATCTACCGCTAAATCCATTTTCAGTCCTTCAAAATAGCCTGTTTCAAATTAAAAGTCTAACTTGCTATAGGAGTAGTTCTGATCTCTCTCAGCTCTCAAACTCCAGGCCTCACAACTGCCAATCTTTTTTAAAAAAAACTATTCTCAGCTCTTTAGAATAGAAATACTCATTTTGTCCCCCGTGAATACAGGAAGAGCTCCCTACAGTGCCATCCAATTGTGAAAACAGTGTTTGAGTTTCATGCATCACATTTGGTTCCACCCAAGGGCCCCACACACGTTCCTTGTTTTTAATGAGACTATTCCAGTTAAGACTCATTCTGGAATCTTCAAGCTGGACTAAATGCATATTTTCCTGAGAATATATTTTGTATTTTGATCCATAATGATTAATCGTCAAATCCTTTCATGAGGAACACAATTATTGTAGTTTCCAGAGGAATAGGCATACCTTGCTTGAACAGTGATCATTCTCCAATGAATAGCTTTAATTTAATTAAATGATTTATTAGCAACTTGAATTAATGAATTGAATTGCTTTCAATTGAATTAAACTGTTTAGAGTCATTGAAGAGCATGCCTTCATAATAAACAGTTCCAATTAACGTCTGATCAGGTGTTCCTCCACAGCAATTGTAACTTTCTTAATGAGCATGATAGAATCATTCATTAACTTCAGCTATTCAATTAATTTATAATATCATTTGAATTTTTCATCAACTAATTATGCCATCATAAATTTAGAATCATTTCTTTTAGGAATTGAATTGTTCCTAAAGGGAGGGGAAATTCTAAGCTTATCTCGGGAAATAAGACAATTGGTGATGATTTATGGTTGGGTTGTTGTTTTTTTAATATCAAATACTAGGAACAGAATAAAGCCATAGCTGGGACTGATATTATGAAAACTGCAAAAATCCTGCAGCCCTAGAAAATTTGGATCTTTTAGCCTCAGTTGCACTGCCAACGATCAGTAGCTAGTAGCAATTATTTCACCCTTTTTAACTTTGATGCATGAAAATGGTGTGTAAACCCTTTGGGAAGCTTAAGACACCTGTTTCTACCTCATTCCCCAGTCTCCAAATTAAATAAAAACAAGTTTCATTCCACCCACTTTAGCAACATCATTAGCTAGGACACTGGGGCATATAGAAATACATAAGTACATATATGAAGTCCCTAGAAAAAATAGCTGCTCATTAATAAAAGTGTGGTGGCTCACAAGGTTATAAAGCTGGACTTACGATAAGCAACCTCATGTTTGAGACCCATTGCTGCTGAGGAATGGGGTGAGCTCCCGTCACATAATCCAGCTCCCTCTGACCCAGTGGTTCAAAAGCAGGTGACCACAAGTAGAAAAATGGGTATTTAGGTGGGTAACTTCACAGAGACATAAAGGGAGCTCCCAATTGGGTATCCCCAGGCTACGGTGATGTCAGCCATAAATCCTTTCACCATGGAAGCACTTTGGTACTTCCAACATGGATGTATTAGTATTAGCTGCTCATTCCTGCCATGTATATAATAAACCATTTATGATATTGAATGCAGAAAGTCCCACCACATCTGTATTCAATTACAGGTAGTCCTCAACTTAGGAGCACAATCAAGCCCAACATTTGTTGTTAAGCAAGACATATGTTGAGTTTTGCCCCATTTTACAAACTTCGTTGCTACATTTGTTAAATGAATCATCGCAGTTGATAAGTTAGTAATATAGTTGTTAAGTGAATCTGGCTTCCCCATTGATTTTGCTTGTAAAAAGGTTGCAAAAAGTGATTACATGACCTTGGGATACAGCAGTGGTCATAAGTATGAGTCATTTGCCAAGCATCTGAATTTTCAGCACATGATCATGGGGCTGCTATAAAGATCATGTGAAAAAAGGTTACGGGTCACTTTTTTTAGTGTTGTAACTTTAAAGTGGTCACTAAATAAGCTGTTGTAAGTCGAGGACTACCTGTGTAACCTGCAGCAATCAGAAACTATTTTATTTAGTTAGTTAGTTGATTTATATCTCACCTTTCTATTCAAGCAGATATCCAAGTTGGTAATTTATCTTTTGGGTCCTTTGATACTCAGATTGGTTGCTTGGCTGATTGCTTAAGGATAATTAATAATAATTTGAGTCAATCTTAAATTATCTATGGCAAGTTTTTGATGGTATCTGGGTGTTTAAGTTTTCAGTGCAAAGTTAGAGAGGGGGAACCAACTTCAGCTCATCTACACTCACAGAAGTAATGCATGGCTTGTGTGCACATAAGATGCTGAATTGCAAACTAGACCACCAGGTGTTCATTTTATTTGTTTTTGTGAGTCCAATGCATATACTAAGTTCAGACTGTGGGGAAAACTAGACAAATTCATTAAGTACGTCAATCAATCAAAAATGGTTCTGTTAGCTAGACATAAACATACATCAACACCTAGACAGTTACAATACCAACAAGAAGATTCATAGTTTCAAAAAGTGGTTCCAGCTCTGAAGTAGGCACAGCATTTTGGTAGCCATGATAATGCCAACCATCTTCCTTTTCCATTAATGGTGGCAGAGTGGAACAGAGCACAGAAATCAAATCAATCAAACTGGTAAACAGCACTTGCCACCTTGAATTCATTCAGGGTAATACTGTATCTATGAAGAGCTATAGCGCATCTAACTGTCTTTTAGAAAAAGTCAATGTGTTCTTTGTAAACACAACATCTGGAATTGAGAGGGCTACTACGGTAAGTCCAAGTTCTAAGTTGTAGAACCACTCATTTGGCAGCTGTCCAAAGCCATGCCAGCCAATTATAGATGCTGGGCTGGTACAGATTAATTTCACTCCTATAGTACAAAGTGTGACACCATTACAGATCATCCTTCATCCTTTCTCTCTCCTATCTTGTGTCTTTCAAGAAGCAAGTCACAGTCCTGCAAGCTTCATATACTCTACATAACCTCAAAGTTCATGTTACTCAAGAACTGTCAGTATAGTACACAATTTCCATATGTTTGTTATATTTATATTCCTCTTAAAGAACTAAAAGCAATCTTCATGATCTTCCTCCACACACATGGGAAAGCAAACTTCTAAAATGGAGTTTTGAATCCTCATCACACCTAATCCAAGCTAACCAAGGAGTTTAAACAAACCCATTTCCAAGATCTGATGTCAGAAGCAAGGGAAGAAAATAACATGATCGAAGTTCTTCTGTAAGCATAACTGCATACGTTTTCATCTGATCCCGTTCAGAGAAATTTGGGGATATGTGATGATCTGCCAAGAATTCAGAGGTAAATTCTTCCAAATGTCTGCTTCATGGAAGGATCATTCCCAGGGGGTTAGTAAGAATGGGAACCAGTGGTTCTCCAGATATTGCTGAATTGAAATTTCCACCAACCCTCACCACTGACTATGTTGGCTGGTAACTATATTTTGGTTAACCTCCAAGGGGCCACAGCTACTTTAGAGAATGGGGAAAGGATCATTTTCCCATTGTACTGAAGATATTTAGTACTAAGTGTCCTGAAATCCAAATGACCTTACTTTATAATCAGTGTTTGGGTCATGCTTTCCGATTTACTTAACACTTGAAATAAACCATGGAACCACCTTCTCCCACATAGTGTCTTCTGCAAACAGGCATCCAGATTTATATTTATTTATATTTTATATTTATTTATTTTGTCAAGCATGTATTAGATAACATATATAAGTATAAACATGGTTATTAATACATGAAATGGATACAAATAGAAAGGGACATTAGGACAGGGATGGTAAGCACATTGGTGCGCTTATGCATACACCTCACTGATACCTTAGAAATGGGGTGAGGTCAACAATAGACAGTCTAAGGTTAAATTTTGGGGGGTTTGGGGAAGAAACCACAGAGTCAGGTAGTGGTATTCCAGGCATTGACCACTCTGTTGTTGAAATCTTATTTCCTGCAGTCGAGTTTGGTGCAGTTTACCTTAAGTTTGTATCAGAGGTAGGTTCCTACCGGTTCTATCCAGTTCTATAGAACCGGTAGTAAGTCTGTGGTGGTGTCATAGAGCCAGTTCCATTGGTGTCTCCGTTGGCGCTGCCATCTTGGATTTTTGCTTCTGCGCATGTGCAGGATTTTTGCTTCTGCGCATGTGCAAAATCTAGTTTTTTATTGCTGCTCCCTTCACACACACACACACACAGCGCCACCCTGAGCAAACTGGCAACAAAAAGAAGCAGAACCCACCCCTGGTTTGTATCTATTGTGTGCTCATGTATTGTTGTGGTTCCTTCTGATTTTCACTCTTTTGATCTCTCCCATCGTCTCCAGATTTTTTCCCCCTCTTTTTTTTCTTTTTTTGCTATTAATTTTCCTGATCCGCTCTTGCCCAACCTATCTTGCCAAATGAATTTTAATGCAGGACGTTTTCAGGATAAAATTAAAAACCACAACGGAGATTTATACCAAAAGGGAATATCTCTTGGAGAAGGGCTTAATTTATTTTCCCAGTTATGTAAAATTTAGCTCTAGTGTGTGCTTGTAAAACTGCCTGGAAGCAACAATGGATGTTTTTTACTACCCAGTCTATAGGAATGATTTAAGTTGGATTTGGAAGGTCTCTTTCCCACTACTCTTTCATTTAATTTTTTTATAAAAGGAAAGATTTTGTTCCGCTGGCAACTTGAAACTAGAATTAGGATCATCCTTCACTTAAACTGCTTCACTCAATTTCTTCTAGAATCCTTCCTCCTTCGCAGCAACAACAAGGAAAGATTTGTGTATCTTCTTTCCCATGAACTTCAAAAGTGATAGCAATTTCTGTGCAGCAAAGGTTGGTGGTGCAGTTGCTTGGACTTACGTTCACTGGATTCAACCAGCTTGCATCTGAGTGAGAAGAGATAGCAGGGTATTTTTTCCCCAACTGAGGAACTAGATTTTTTTTTCCCCAACTGGGTTTCAGTTACTAGAATTCCCAGCAATAGTCATGCCAGATGAATTCTGAAACATAAAGTCCACATGAAACAAACCTGACCAGAGGTGGGTTTCAGCATGTTCTGAACAGTTCTGGAGAACCGGTAGCAGAAATTTTGAATAGTTTGAAGAACCGGTAAATGCCATCTCTGACTGGCCCTGCCCCCATCTATTCTCTGCTTCCTGAGTCCCAGCTGATCAGGAGGAAATGGGGATTTTGTAGTAACCTTCCCCTGGAGTGGGGAGAGAATGGAGACTTTACAGTGTCCTTCCTCAGCCACACCCACCAAGCCACACCATGCACACCAAGTCACGCACACAGACCCAGTAGTAAAAAAATTTGAAACCCACCACTGGACCAGACCAAGAAAAGCTGTTGGGCAATGTAAGATCTATGTCCCACTGAAATCCGTATATCAGTTCAACTGCAGCAGCATCAAGCCTCCTGCAGATATCTATTTTCAATTATATAATTGATCAAAAAGCACAAAAGCAAGCCAGTTTGCCGAAATAAATATTATGCAAACTGAGTCGCATGCAGGAAGCTGGTCTGCTGCAAACTACCAACCTCCCATATCATCTGTATTTCTAAATGTTTTATGAAAAAAAAGCCCAGAAACCTTCTTCTTCTTTTTTTAAACCAATCAATTCTTGGGGCTAAAGCCCAGTGCTACAAAAGTGAGTCCAGAATAAAAAACATAAAAACAAGCCAAAAGCACTTGAAGGCATCCTTGGGAAAGGCAGAAGGCATGGCAGAAACCATTAGGTGAAATGGGTATTTTGGAACTGTATGTGTCCTCAGGGCAGCTGCGTTAGAACGAGAATTTCTCCCCCATTTTGAGTGCCAATAGCATCTTCTGAATATACCCCACTTGATCAGCCCTGTATTCATTGTCTGTGCCACACCCAGGCAGCATTCCTATGGAACACTCCCTTTGTGTTCCATTCAGGGAAAGTCAAGCTGCAACCAACTCTCGTGAGCTTCAAAATAAGCCTCACAGAAGGCAATGGGATTTAGTTGGGAGGAGAACACCCAAGGATTTTCATCCTCAATCCATCATTTGTTTGCCACAATTAATTCTTATTGGATAAGGCTCGGCTACCCAGTTGAAGGTCTTCTTCCCTTTTTCACTTGCGTTTCTGTATCGTGCCACCCAGACATGTCAATTATTAAGATGTGTCTTATCCCACCAAGCTGCCCTTATGATAACACAGGAGAAGATTCTTGATTAATGGTTGCTTGGAAGCATCACTGCCACAGTCCCCACTTGAAACCTTTCAGAGAGGAACACAGAATCACTCACTCTCCATTCCAGAGAAATATCAACAGCTGCAAATAGCCTTCTGGACAGAGTCTGCCATCCAAGACACTACATTGTTTCTGCAAAGACCACTGAACCAAGCCTTTCAATCAGCTTATATTGTTTTTTATGTAAAAGATAAATGTGTGATCCATTCAAAACTGTCTCTGGGTTGTCTACCTGCAGTGTTTTTATTCATGTTTTGCCACCCAGGTATGTGTTTATTGAAACAATGGACATTAAATTACATTACATTCCTTTCATTGCTTTACTCTAGAACTAAGAAGAAATTTCCTGACAGTTAGAACAAATAATCAGAGGAACAATTTGCCTCCACAACTTGTGAATGCTCCATCACTGAAAGTTTTTTAAGAAGATATGAGACAACCATTTCTCTGAAATGATATAAAGTTTCCTGTCTGAGCGGGGGATTGGACTAGAAGACCTCCAAGGTCTCTTCCAACTTTATTATTCTATTCTAGTCTATGATTTGCTAAACAGCAACAACAAAACCCAGGCAGCAATTAACCTTCTCCAATTAGTATCTTCCTGTTATGAAAGCCCTTAGAAAATGCAAATGGTCAATAGAATAATAAAGGACCCAATAGGTAGACAAAAATGCCAGATTCAGTCTAAACATCTGCAACCATCCATAATGTATTAAATTTATATGCTGCCTGACTCTCGGCAACTTTAGGTTGCTCACAACAATAAAAGAAAGTATTATAGTAAAACAGAAAACACCAAAGAAAACTGGTGGCAAACATGATGATGTGAAGGTCTCAAACTCTCTTGGCAAGGCCAGGGTGAAGATCCAGAGCTTTGTGGCTCTTCTAAACAACACTAGAGCAGGAGCCATCTGGATTTCAGATGAACATTATCTAAGAGATGCTTCAGAGGAGGCACCCCTTTATGGACCTGAGAAAAGGTACTACAGAACCAATTTGGTGAAGGTGCCAGGGTAGCAACCAAACAACTGTGAGCTCTAGTCCTGCCTTCAGACACAAAGCCAACAGGTTAATTTTGAACCAATTTCTCTCTGCCCTAAGAGAGAGGCAATGAGCAAAACACTTCCAGAAGACCTAGCTAAGAAAACTAGGGAAAGAACTGCAGGGAATAATCCAGTGAATAGTTGCCAGGAAGTAAAAAATAGACTCAAAGTCACCCAAAAATATTTGAAGGAGCCTGGAGCATGCCAACCTTGCAGGATAAAGTTAGCCAGGCAGATGTTACAAGAGACATAACACCTCTGTTGAGCTTTAGAGGTAACAGCCAGCAGCTTAAATCGCATCTGGAAGCAAATTAACAACAGCACAACTTATAAAGAAGGCAAAGAAGAACTAGGGCAAGGTAGGAAGGGTCAACGGACCAATTTGCTTTGATGAATTTTCAATCAAAGCCCTTCTCTAAAATGGGTTTGTTAAACAGGAAAGACCATCTTAGTTCTAAGAACTATATTGGAGCTCCTCTTGACTTCACCCTGCTTACACATCTCAATATACAGTAAGGCAGTTAAAAGGAGACTGTTTTGATGAAGGACATGAAAAGACCCTTCTCCTACAACATAAGCTGAGGCATCTCCAAAGTTGAGGAGCCTGCAATATGGGTTTTGCGGTATCCTGCAGCATTCATCAGAGGTAGTCAACCTTAAGCCACCACAGCATTCCCAAATTTAGTCTGGGAAAGCATGTCGCATCACTACCTGGTCCACTCACCTTCAAATCCTATGTGGCTTCCTCTGGCACCCATGATCCATGGAAAGCTTTCTCTGACTTACAGCAATATCCAAAGAATTTCCAGACTGGCCATTTTGAACAAACATCATCCTACAGTATGAGCTGAAGGCAGCCACCTCAAGGTCTTCTTCCCAAAATCACCCAGCTAGTCCAGGGTGGAAATGTTGAGAGGAACGTTTTTCAAGCAGCAGGTTGAAGAGTCTTAAGGCCACCCAAATCACTTGACTGAGTCAAATCAAGTGGGTCCCTTACTTCAACAAAGCAAAGCAGGTCATCTCTTATAGCTCTAAGCACTTCCTTGAAGTGAATCTGAGTCATTCCACATAGTGACTACACTGTAAAAGGCAGAGCTGGATTTAATATATATAATCTTCCTCCACAGCTCCAATAAAATAAATAAACCTCCAGTTATAAAGAGGCAACATTCTTTATTACTTGCATTCAGAACCAAGAGCCATACAGATAGACACCCACACAGAACTAGATATATACAAGAATAAATAGTAGCAACTGTTGAACTCAGTGGCAATCTCAATAGGGATAACTCCTTCTCTTCCACCCAAGAGCTGGAAAATATCCTTAAAGGAATATTTGAATTACACAGTGTGTAATACAACAGGTGAACTCTTTGCCCTCCCCTTGGGAGCCCAGCTAGCTTCCAAAAATCTCATGCAGCAGTTTGTCGCATGTCATTTATTTATTTAACAAATTTATAGGGCTGCCCAAATCACATACCGGTTCTTGGCTGCTTGATCCTTCTTTGACCTCGTCCTTGCTTGCCTCTGCAAATCTTGTCTGCTTCTCTTCTTCCTCCTCCACTTTGTCAGCCATGATCTTCTCCCAGGCAATACTTATTCTCCCAGTTAAAATGTCCATCTCCTTGTCTTTGGAGAGTCTCGATCATCCAGGTCATCCCCAAGGTGCTTTTCCAAAATGTTCAGCTCCTTGTAGTCCACCTGTGCCAAACTACTAAAGTCTCCTGACTTTTCTTCTTTATGTCTTACCTACTGAATAATATTTTTCTTAATTTTTAACCTTGCACGTATTTGAACCTATCTGGCTCAGGCCGCAGGTACTCAGTTAAACAGAAGACAGCACCAGATAAGCAAGTAAAGGAAGAAGTCAAGTTACCATCAGTGAAGAAACCAAACTCCCACTAAGACTGGCAAAGTACAATAGATAAACTACTGTCAGTGTTCCAAGTAACGCATCCGCCAAAATCAGAACTCAGAGACAGGTAATTCTGCAAAGAACATGTTTATTGGATAAATCATATCGACAGAACTAGTGAAAACCAACTCTGAAAGTTCCCATGGGTTTTTCCCTAATTAAGAGCAAATATTTCCCTCCCCAAATGTCACCTATCACATTGTCCAATGAAAGTAGCCGGCAGGCTGCTTGGTCAATCCTCTCCTCCTTCAAGTGCCACCTGTTGGGATGACCTTGGTTCCCACAACAAAACTTTTTGCTTTGACTGTTTACCTATCTACTGCCCCGTTCCCTTCCCCCTCTCAGAGTTCGTGGTATACTATGATGTAGCAAAAGATGGCATCAAATCAGAGGTGACAACTACAAGCAACTCCACTCTCCCTCACACTGAGATTATTTACCCTAATAAAGAAACACTTGCAAGAAAATAACCAAGTTCAGAGAACACCATGAACTTCATATATGGTGAAGTTAAAAATGGGGGATCTGGTAAAGAGACTGGTGAGCTTGGAACCCCTCCAGGGGAGGAAGAGGCAGAGGCCACACCCTCCTTAATATCACTGAATATTTGTCTCTTCCCAAGAAAATGCAGACAGCCAGGCAAGATTCTTGTAAATAGGCAAGCAATAATAAACTATTTGATCAGTTCACAGAGTCATTATGGTTCATTGCAGCTGACACATATTAATATTTGTATATTAACTCCTTATCTAATTATTGGAATACAGCAAGGTTAATAAAAACAAGCATTTAAACATTGTAGTACATCTTTCCACAATAATCAGGAATAAAAATCCCAGCCTCACTCCCCATTTGGCATTTGATGAATTTAGTCTACCCCAATCAGGGTTCTGCATTCCATAAAGAAAATCTGACGCCTGGAGAAGGCCTTCCCTTTAAAGGGAACCAATCAGGTGACAACTGGGAAACCTTGAGAAGGAACTAGCCAATCATATTCCTTTTGATGCCAATGCCTGAATCTGGCTCATAATTAAAAGAATGAAATGGTGCAAATATAAGCAGGTTTATTCTGAAGCAAATCCCAGCATATTAAATGGGGACTAGTTTCACCTATATATGTTCAGGATTTGTATATTACTATTACTTAGCAACCTGTCTGCCAGACATAAGTAACAAACATATTACTACCTGCACTTAAAGCAAGAGAGAAAGGAAATTGCAAGATTTTGTTAGAGAAAATTTCTAGCATTGGGTACATACAAAGTATTTTATAAGAAAGCCATCTGCAGTCACAACGGTGATGCTCATTTAGTACAGATGAGCTCATGATGAACTTCTCACCGCTTATTAATGACTTGCTCCACAATCTACATTAATTGACATTTTGAAAATACAAGGCTGGGGATTTCCACCACTAGCGGACTCTCTGAGCAAGGAGCAACCAACTACACCACTGTCCTCCTCTTCACTTCAGTCAACAAATAACATTTTGGAGGTGGGTAGGTTTGCCTGTACTCTCCTTTGTCTTCCTTTCTCTCTTCACAACAAAGAAGCAGTGCTACACACCAAACAGTGTGAGTGACGCCCCACTCATTTCTCTCCGTAATGTGTGTCCAGCATCAGACTGATCTGTAAATTGATTTGGAGAAGAAGAAGAAAAATTGAGTTGTACCACAAATGAATTAGTAGATGGTAACTGAGCAAGCCTTACACATTTTTAGCCATTATGTCATCTCAATTCTAGAAATTTAGAGCCATCGTTCTAGAGAGTGTTGTCATAGAGACAGCATTCTGGAATCTAGACCTTAACTTCACTATGCAGGATACGTGACCTGGCTATGGAGATGTCCTAATTGCCATTTCTTGAAATGAAAATCATATGCAATGAATTGATCCTCTTAGAGACATCTAAGACAGCACACCATCCCTATTGTGTTGTTGTGGGAATTTCCAACAAAAGTCACTAGTGAAAGATTATTCTGCTACCCTGGCATAACCAGATGAAGAAGGAGTTGAGCTACAGGAAACCAATAGCCAACCTACAGTTACATCATTCCAGAAATATCGTAGTACAGATAGGTCTCTAGCAGCAACAGATTGTCCAAATGCTAAATTAAACAGACTTTTGATGTAATCTGTTGAAGCTCTTACTTTCTCTTTAGAACCAACTAGGAGAATTACATGTGAATATATAGGGGCAGGTGGGAATAAACATATACTTTATCTCATGACATGTATAAAGCTAACATTGAAGGAGGCAATTAGACTTGTCACTTACATGACAGCATGTTACAGAGAAGGAAGGTTTGCATTCAATTATACAAATACCCATCTGCCTTCTGAAATTAGAAATGAAATTCTTCATTAAAAAACAGGATTTTAAACATGATGATAACCCTCACCTTTCAGAGGCTTTTACTATGTCTTGTGTGTGCCACATTTTCAGTAAGATTGCTTTTGGAGCAAATTATTTCCAAGTTCGCCTAACATAGTCAGTTAATCATCAAGGCCTATAAACAATAGTAGGGCTCATCTAAGTTATTGTGCTATGTTATATTAAGTTATATCACATATAACGTAAGCAAAGAGGCATGAGTCACCCATCATACTGACAAGCCACAGTTGAATAAACTACAATAGCCCACACATCCTGTTTTACATTCCACTGTGAGTGGATTCATTGGAAACAAGCCCATGTTATATCTTAGTGAGATGTGTGAATCTAGTTACAAGCATTGTTAAACTGCATGTTATGAAGCAAGAAGTAAAAACTGTTACCTTAAAGATCAATCCATATGCAGAGAAAGCTTATTTCAGCATGAACAATTCATTTTACAGTCAAGAACACTTCGGCTGCATTCTGAATGAAGATTTTGCAAAATAATCAATGGTTTAACACCTGCCGTTTCAGCACTGTCAATGCTGAACTAGGAAAATCTATATCTCAGACAGTTTGGAAGAGGGGACACAAAAAAACACACAAGGATCAATAACGAGATTATTGATAGCTTCCAGGAGCTTGAGGTAATCCTTATATTCTAAGAAAACGATTCATGCAAGTTACGATATTGAATCTATTATTAACATTTTCAACTTATAATATTCAATTGAAGTCAGAACTTTTCTTTGTAGGGTTGACGGATAAACAATTAGAAAAAAGAATCATGGATCATTTCAATATACGATTATTGCAGCAAGATAGTTATATGCACAAAGATGGAAAGATTTAGCATTCTCCACCATAAAGAAAGGGTTGGTGAATTTAACAGAACATGCTGGGATGGCCAAATTCATTTCTTTGACTAGGAAAGGGACATTATTGATATTTATCAATGGCTAGAAACCTCTTATAGACTCTTTGTGTAAGAAAGAAAATTATTTTGTGACTTAGAGTTCTGATTATTAGAAAGAATAACTTATGATAACATTTGGAGAAAGTGGTTTGATTAGAATGTATGTATAATCACTAAGAGAAAGATCAGAAGATAGATGATAGAAAGATAGATAGATAGATTAGATAGATAGATTAGATAGATAGATGTTTTGTAATTATTTCTATCTTATTTTCTGTTTTTTCCTATTCTTTTCTCTTTTTTTCTTACATTTACTTTACTATATTTTTCTTTCTTTTTATCTTTCTTTCAATGTATTATTATTGATGTAAAATCTTTAATAACAATTATTTTAAAAACATTTTAAACTAGCGTTCATATATTATTCTTCTGATGTAATTCACCTGGACCACAATTTAAAGACACTAAAATATAACACCTCTTTAAAGGAGGACTAGGGAATGGGAGGGAACATTACCCCATGTGATTCCCAAGTTCATTTTCTGATCTACCTTGTTAAATGTCTAACTAATAGAAGACTGCAGGGAACAAAATGTCTACACCATTCCTTTTATCTTCTCTTAGTCAAGACTGGTCTAGAATGACAAGTTGAACAGCACAATTTTGAGTCACCCCTCAGGTAAGAATCAAAAGAAGATCAGCAATGTTAGTCCAATATAGCAACTTACATTTAGCCAATGAAATAAAAGAAAGAACTTATGGTATGTCTCATTTTCTTCTCTATTAAACTTTACCAGTAAGAACTAAATATTTATGCCTGGGTTTTTTTTAACTTATTCCTCCCAATTCTTTTTCCTTTTATGTCATGTCTTTAAAATTACAATATTATCTTTGTATCTCTGTCTCTAATATTATTACCGTATTTTTCGGAGTATAAGACGCACCTTTTTACTCCCAAAAAGAGGGTTAAAATCTGGGTGCATCTTATACACCGAATGTTGCGGCAGGTGAGGAGCCCCTGCTGCCACCA
>JANHFT010001526.1:182305-197360 GCA_032467955.1 Pseudoxenodon macrops
GTAGGGTCATTTTTAGTGTTCAGGAGGCTTCCCTGAAGCTTCCAAAGGGTGAAAAACAGCTCAACAGGCAAAAAGGGAGTCACGTTGGGCCGTTTTTCACCCTCTGGAGGCTTCAGAGAAACCTTCTAAACCCTCTGGAGGGCAAAAAACAGCCCAATGGGGGGGCGTGCGTGCACATGCGTAGTGCAGTGTGTGTGTGTGGGTTTGCGTGCTGGCACATGCACATGTGCATGTGCGCGCCACCATTTTTGGCACGCAAGAAGAAAAAGGTTCGCCATCACTGGACTAGGGCAATTGTTGCAAATGAAAAGCACACTGAGACAATATTTAAACTAAACTAGGGATTTCATCAAAGCAAAGGACTCAGTCCACTGACTCAAAAAACAAACGTTAACACTTGGAGAAATAAAAATTAAACTGAGGAATAACCTTTGATTGTTTCTGTGTTTGGTTAATGCAGTGCTTTCTGATGTGGGCAAATTACATCTTTCTTGGCACATGCAATTTTAAAAAGCTCCTTTTGAGTTTTGATTGTCCCTCACCCATGAATAACATAGTCATGCCTTAATCTGCTCACTACATGACTTTTGAAGCATTTACAAGATAAGATAGCTTTATAAATAATTCTAACTACTCACCTTTATAAACCACAAGTAGTTTACCTGAAAGTCTTGGATTATGTAAGGGAACTAATGGATGTAAAACCAACCCTGACAACAAGAACATATTATGAGAACCTTTTAATTGGCCATTCTCAGTTTGATCTTGTCCAAAGATATCCATACCTGTTGTTACCCAGCATCGAGGTGCATCTTTGATTTTACAATCACTGTACATTAAAAGAATACTAAAAGAAAAGCTGTGAAGTCAGAATGTCATTGTTACAAAATCTTGGGGATTGAATAAGGATTACTTGGTGTGCTGTCAGACTGATATGGTTATAGCTTTCCCCAGCTCATAACGTATTCCCTGGGGTTGCTGATCTTGTCATTTCTGTTTTTGAAACGAGAAGTGCCAGGAACCAAACTCCTCTGAAATTTGAGTCTGCTTGTCACCATTTGTTTCCTTGTTTACCAAGTGACATATTCTTAGGGTGAACTCTGCCTGAATTTAAACTTCAAGTTCAATGATTCTTAGGAAGAAAAGGCTTCAACTTTTCATTGGTTGCTTTTCTGGAATTGCTCAGCCCAATGGAGGATTGTCTTTTTACACGTTGATGGCAATATTCAGAGGGTAAAGATGGAAGTGACATCTTTAGGCAAGGGAATAAATCAATTCCTATGTGTTTGCCTATTCCCTCAGTTCCGTATCTGTCACCAACCTGCAAAGGATGAGAGCAAATAACCTTTTCTAGGCCTACAGAAAGCTGAAACCGAAGAATGGTCCATCTTGCTCATTATGGTTGACTAGGGCTGCACATGGTTCATAAATGCTTCAGACACACAGACACACAGACATATTTCCACCCATCTAACACCAGCAACTCTGGACAGCTTACAGAATGAAAACTAACTTTACTATCCTTGTTTTCTCATTTGCCTGGAAAACATATGTACCACCACTAACTAGCCCTATGGCCCTTTTGCTCCCAGTCATATGCTCAGGTCATTAAGAATGGGATAAGCTCCATAAGGTCAGGATTCTGCCACGGTCGTTGAATAAAGATCCAGAGAGTAGACCAGTTTTTTTTATCATTCCTCTGTGGATGAGGAGAGAACTTGAGACTACACAAGTGCTCCAAACAATTACTTCTTATGAGCAGAGGTCTCAGAAGTTAAGATAGTTAACCCACTAAGAATGGAGCCATCTTCAATTTGCTTTTTTCTATTCCCTGGAAGCCCAGAATAGCAACAATTTGGACTGTTTCAATGTTTTTTCCCCCCTCTCTTCCAGCTGAGAACTTCTAAAAAAGAGGAGGGGGGAAATTAGAAACAATCTAAGTCGTTGCCATTCTGATTTTTTTTCCCCTAACCACCTTTGGGAACTGCCAAGGCGTTTCATATTCAGCAGGTGTTGCATTCCCTGTGAAACTCTTCGGGGACTCAAGGCCTTTTACAACAGAAGATGTTAGTTTGGAAAAAGACAATGTCTTTCATTTTCTCAGTACTGACCTTTTATGCCCCATCAGCATCGCAGAAAGACGTAGGAAGATTGGAATGTAAATCTGGCCATCAGCACCATTGGGCATTGGCCTCTCGGTTCTATGTCCCAAACAGCCAAATTTATGTGACTGTGTCTTATTTGCTCTGGTCTAGATTGATAGTTGGCACGAAGCATTTCGCAAAAATGTATGTAATTTTGAAAGTTATCATAAAATATACATAGCAACAATAGACTAAAAAAAAGGATTGGTGGGTGTTTTTTTTTGAAGAGTCCAGTAAAGGCAACATTTTTAATAAATAGTTATTGTTACAGTACTATTTTGTGCTTTTATTTACCTATTTAGTGTATCACAGATAACCCCATCACAAAACCTTTGGTAATACAGGTCAAGGTGTATTCTGGATATTTTTGCTGCCTGTTTGCTCAGGGTCGCGCTGCGTGCGCACATTCAAAGTGTGTGCATGCGTGCAGCAATAAAAAATAGCTTATGTGCAGAAGCAAAAATTAACTTCTATGCATGCGCAAAAGCAAAATTCAAGATGGCGGTGCCCACGGAGACATCAAGGGAACCGGCTCCATGACATCATCGCCAAGATACTAACAGTTCTAAAGAACCGGTTAGAACCGGTAGGAACCCACCTCTGGTACAGGTAATCTTTGACTTGCAACCATAATTGAGCTCCAAATTTCTGTTGCTAAGCAAAATAGTTAAGTGAGTTTTGGCCCATTTTACTACTTGTCTTGCCACAGTTGTGGCAAATGAATCACTGCAGTTGTTAAGTTAACAAAGTGGTTGTTAAGTGATTTTATTTATTTATTTATTCATTTTGTCATGTTTATGTAGTGTATATTGGAGGTAGTGATCCTTTGAGAGCTGTATGCAACAAAATGTCATTTTAATGTATGCCGATTAGCATACATTCAAAGTCACAATAAAGTTATTCTCTTCTTGACATTCATGTGTGACTCTAGTTCTTGATACTTTCCCTCTTCATAATCTTGTACATCAAATTGAGGTATTTCAGCAATTATTTATAAATAATTGCTATTTTGTACAGAAAGTACATCAATAAACTTTGATGTAATGGACCACTAGAAGGGGGTATCAGTTATTCTCAAATATGCATTAAATCCAAAATTAAATCCTGTGCATCAATTACTTCATTTGCATCAAAACATAAAGAAGTAATTGGTATATTTATGGTATTAACCTCAATCTAGATCATTTGAATTGTGGCGTATTTATTTATTATGAATGCTTTAATGCTGCTTCAATCATCACAGCACAAATTTGCAAAAATGATGCAGCAAACTCTCCCCATTAATTTTTTTTAATGAAAAAACTGTCCACTCTATCAAAAGCCTACTAAAGCATGGTTTGTCAATCCAAAGTTTTACTGTCTTAAATACTCTAGAGCAGGGGTGTCAAACTCAGTATCATTGAGGGCCACATCAGGGTTGTGTTTGACCTTGGGGGGGCAGCATGGGCATGGACAATATGGGCACGGCCAGCTCGATGTCACTCGTCAAGTCTCCACTTTCTGCTGCGATGGCCTCCTGCACTCCTCTGCTAGAGAAAATGGAGCCTGTGTAACCCACCCAAGCTCCATTTTTGGCCGCAACTGCCTCGTGCAGCCCTCTGCCAGCAAAAATGGAGCTCCCTGAAGCTCAGTTTTCACTGGCAGAAGCTGGTCCTTCACTGTTTCTAGGGTGGTCCCATGGCCAGATCTAAGCACCCAGTGGGCCAGATTTGGCCCATGGGCCTTGAGTTTGACACCCCTATTCTAGAGTATTTGTTTAATCCTCCAACAAAGCCTTGTTAATGTAAAGTTTAAATTATCTCACAATGTTAATGTAGCATGTTTGTAACGATGAAATTGAAAGTGGCATGCCACATGCCACAGCTACATTATAACCTTGAATCTGGAAAATATAAATAATCTTTAACTGACAACTGAAGCTTCCTGAGTAAAGAATGAAAGGCAGGATTTCCCCAGGTAAAGTACTGAAACACTTTATTTCAGAAACTCTGTTTTAGTATAAATCGCCTGTACAAATACTATACATTCATTAATGTTGCTACAAATGCTCTCTTTAAGTTTCATCTATCCATTTGTGTTCTTATTTCTGATACCAGTAGTGATTGGTCACTGACTAGAAGACAGTTGTACTAACAATGATATATTTAAATTCAGTTTAATCATTCTGGATGGATTGCTAGGTATTCTCAAACCAAGGTAGGTTGTTGCTTCTGGATTGAAAACCATTTGGAAAGAATTGATTTGACAGGGTAATAGCCTTGAAAGGTATCAGTTCAGATTTAAGTCTATTAATATTACACCAAGAAGAGTCTCCAACATCATCTATTAATGTTATTGATTTTAGTATTAAAAATTCAGCTTTATCAATAAATAGCAACCAATCATCTGTAAGTAGAACACCTTTAAACACTTACCTTACATATATCAAATCATAAATCTCTGTAAAAATCCCAAACATGCTTCTCAAAGTAAAGAAGAGAGAAGGGAGTTGTATAAAATGTTATAAGCCCTCACTTGAATTTTTGGAATGCATTCTAATCCTTTTTTTAAAAAAATCCTTAGAAAAGCAGAATATTCATCAAATAAAAAGTAGGCATTGCCAAGACAATTTAACTTCTCTGTGTCCAGTTTAAAAATTAGAACATGATCACCATTGAAAAATTATTTTAAAATAGAATGTATTAATAATGGTGAATTTTCCAGCTTGTAATCTACGATAAATAATTACTGACTGATCATGGTGGAACATGCTAGCATCTGTTGCAGTTGCTTAGCAAGAATCCTAGGCAATAATTTAATATCTGCCTTTATTAAAATTAAGACAATTAATGTGTATATGATCTTTATTTGATTTAGGAATTAGAGTACAGTAATGAGAAACTTCATTAACAGAGGCTAGTAGAATACTAGATTCAAACAAGATAAAAGATGCAAAGTTTAAGAACCAAAATATCTCTATATTGTATCTTTACACCATTCCATTAGAAAGCCATCTGATCCAGGAGGCATTTTTACATTCATTATACTACCAATAATATTTTAATTTATTTTGCCTGGAGAGATTCAGAGAGTAGTTCATTTTGTTGGCTATGCAAACATGTAAGATGCAGGTGAAAGTGGGAAAATAATTCATATTTCATTAAGCTAGTAAAGCTTTGAGTAAAATTCTACATATCTTAAATTTATGTCTTCGAGCATTATATCTATGTGGTGAGTGTCCTGAGTCATTGCAATGATCCTCTGAGGTTCTTGCTTTAATCAACATGGCAAAACTTTATTCAGTTTTTCTCCAGATTCCCCAAATTCTTGTAACAGACATTTTAATGCAAAGTTCGCGTAGGGAAAAAAATGTTTGGTTCAGTTTATACTTAACACTTTGCAGTTTCTTTTAAAAAGCAGGAAGGCGATAACTAGCAAGATGACAGGCAATCTTAATCTTCTCTTCCTCTATGGCAAGGATGGGGACCTATGGCCCTTTTATGACTTCAACTCCCAAAAATCCTGAGTCAGCCAGTTCCCCATCTCTGCTTTATAAGCATCACATGATTGGCTTCTCATAGACTCCTTGCAAATCTTGCTGCTTAGTTCCAGAATGATGTATCTCAGTCATATTAAAACATTTTTTTAGAATTATTGCCATTTAGCCAGGAAGCGTTGAAACATGAAGAATTCTTCTTCACAGAAACCCAGATGGGGCATGATCAACCATTGCTAGTTATGCTCCCATATGTTACCCTCCAAAACAAGCCAAATGAAAAATTTAGAAGGGCAACGTTAATGTCAGAAGAAAGACAAATATAACCTCTTGTTTAATATAGTAGATATTAAACTAACTAAACCAATCTTACACATAAAACATTCTGTACTAATAGAACTGAGGATTGTGGCTTCTTAGATAAATTTAAATCTAAAATTGGATCAAGGCATTCATTAAAATGACTGTCCATAAAAATCATTGGTTATGAGAACAAAGTGGCTGAAATAATTTTTATATAATATACACCAGAACAGAGGTGAGTTCCTATCGGTTCAGATCGGTTCTATAGAGTAGGTAGTAAGCCACTGGTGATGTCATGGAACCGGTTCCATCTTTTTTTTTGAATTTTGTTTTGGAAATATATATTTTTTGGGGGGGAAATTTTTTTTGAATATTTTTTGGGTGTTTTTTTTCTTCTACACATGCACAGAAGGCATGTTTCTGGCACTGTGCATACATTGCCATCTTGTTTTTGGCCTTTTTTTTGGAGGGGAAGTTTTTGAATTTCTTGTATTGTGCAGGCATGCACATGCAAAGCATGTGCGCACACACAAGGCACAGCCACGTGGCACGAGAGGCAGCAAAACAGCGGCGAGGTAAGTTAGAACCCACCCCTGCACCAGAAGTATCTAACCATTGACCATCACATTAGGTCCAATAATTGTTTTTTTTTCAAAGTATTTAATTATAAAGTTCTATGTTTGTCATCTCTTGCAATATAAAAAGGAAAGGACGTTTATGTTTTAGTATGTCCACCACCCACCTTTTTTGTAAACCCAATGATGTAAACCTCTTGTAATTACGGTAATATTCACACATTATCTCTACCCTCAGCAAATAGATGTGTTGCAAAAATGCAAAATCACTTTGAAATTTAATTTAAAATCATTTGAAGTTTAACAAAAAATCCCTTATTAAATCCATTTCACACTAAATCCTAAAAGCTTCCAAGTTATGCATACAAATGATTCAAAACAATGTCCAAAACACAGCTTTGTTGTGAAAAAAATATTGATTGCACAAATAAATTTTTTAAAAACACTCACATTTCAGTGTCAAATTAAGCATCCCAGAAATTGCCATTGATTGACCTAAATTGTGTTCATCCTATCCCAGTCACAAAAAAGGATAGAGAGAAAAAAGAAACACAACTAAATCCTGTAACATAAAATCAAGTCAAACACAAAAGTTTAATACCTTTTTTCCCCAGACTAAGTCGAAAGGCAGAAACTTCAGAAAGAGCTGGATCTGGGCTAAATGGAAATTGCAACGAGTTTTGAAATATTTGGGAGGAATTCTATTAAGGCATCAAAATATAACTGCATACTTTGTGTAGTGCTAGAGATTTTCTGAGCCATCTTTTTACTGGGGAAAAAACATGTTTGCCCTCCCATAACGTCCTTTGAATAGTCTGGAGAAAACTTTTATCTGAATCATATCTGAAACCCAAGCAGGCTCTCCTTAATCATGAGATGGACTCTCATTTAATCTTATTTAGCTGTAACTCACAAAATATTTTTGACAATAAATGGCTTGGTTTGTAACATTTCGTTCCCTTTTGGTAAAGTTGTTAACAGCAGTTTTAGAAGCTGCTTGTCCATGATTTAATTGAGAAATAGTGGCTTTTTAGTGTGTCAGTTCTGGCTGTAAACATATAGAGTGTTATTTGAAGTGCATTTATCAATTCTTTCACTCCTTCAAACTCACTAGCCATGCTCTTATTTATTTCTTTTAAGCCAAGAGTTAAAACTTTTATCTTCTTTCTCAGTGGATGGAGAAGGAGAAACAGATACAGCTAGCTGCTGGTGTACCATAGATTCTTTTCAATTATGCCTTGTCCTGCTCTTGAAGGCATCTAGACAGTCTATAAACTATTTCACAGTAAGATTATCTGATGTCTTTTTATCACAGTTCTCTACATTAAACAAGACAAATTAAACCAGACATTGTATTTTCAAGGGGAAGGGAGGGAGGAAACAATACATATAATACATAACACAATACATATAATACATAACACAATCGATTTAGAAAAGATTATTTATGCAAGATTGGTAATAAATAAATGACCTTTTTCCTATTCATAAAAGAAGCAGGTTTCAACAAAAGAAAATGGAATATTAGGCTGAAAATTGATAACTATTTTTGCAGACATACCTCTTCTGAACACATAACTCTATTTTCAAAGGCAACCTTCTTCAACACTGGCATCCTTCAACTGATAGACATCAACTCCTAAAATTCCCAAGGCAACATTTCCATTGTTGTTCATTCAGCCAAAATGGAGAAAGGTTCCTCTGAAGTAACATTTCCACCCTCTTTGCAACTCAGATGATCATCATTCTCTGGAAAGAAGATCAATTCACCCCTCTTAACCTCTTAAATACCCTGAAAATCATTTGTTTGCTTCACTGTTTACCTGAATACTCTGCCAGCTGGATTATTCCCATGCTTATAGGTTCTGGTAAATAGGAACAACTGTTGAATATGAAACTGAAAATCTACTATCAGTCACTGGTAGTCAAGGTACATTTCCTGCGTTGGATGGAGACCACAACTTTCTCCTTCTGTCCTGACCATTTTTACAGAGGCACAATTGATAGCATTTTAACAAACTGCATCACTGTTTGATTTGGTGGCTGCAGTGCCTCAGACAGAAAGTCCACTCAGAGAGTGGTAAGGACAGCAGAGAAGATGATAGGAAGCTCGCTTCCTGTCATTCAGGATACTGCTCATAAGCGTTATGTGCTAAGACCTCAAAAGCATTGTTAGAGACCCCACATACTCACTTCATGGTCTGTTTCTGTTGCTCCCCTCTGGGACGAGGTTTCGAAATATCTATAGCAGGACTACCAGATTCGGTAACAGCTTTGTTCCCTATGCCATCTGTCTGGTAAACTCTCAAGATTTGTTTTTCTCGCCATGTACATATGAACTAGGCTGTTGTTTCTCCGTGTCATATAATATATGTGGATATATGCATAGTTTTGTATTTATTTATTTAGTCACGTTTATGTAGTGCATATTGGAGGTGGAGACCCTCTGAGAGCTGTATGCAATGAAATTTTAATGTATGCCGATTAGTCTACATTCAAAGTGACAATAAAGTTATTCTAAGTCTAAGGTGGGTTCACATTAAACTACACATCCTGTACATTAACTAGCAGCACCGCTGTTGAGTTATGCTAGACTCACAACTTACACTTGTGCCATTTGAGAGAACGAAGAGAATTTCTCCATACGAATACTTTATATGCAGTTCATTTTTTATGATATATTTTTAAAAAATAATAATAATAAAGATTATGAATTTAAATGGATTTAGTTTGTGGAAGGGGATGGATGACATTTGGTATGTATGCATATTCCAAAGTCTTTGCATCACCCCTTGTCTGTCTTCCTGTGCAATATAGGCAGGCACCAGCATGATCACTGTATCAAACTAATTTGCATTTTCATGAGATTTCAGTCTCTGTCAAGGCTTAAGGATGCCTGTAGCAGAGGGCATTATCACAATCTAAGATTTGAATTGCAAATATGTTCTTGTTTTCTTCCTTGTTGCCTTTCCTTCTATCTCATCCATTTCTAGGCCAGCAGGTCCCACTGAGACCTGGTCATATATGTTCCCTGAAGTCATGCTTTTAAGAGTTTCTATCCCAGGCTCTTTTGCAGGATGAAGAAATGAGAACTAGCAACATGCCCCATACAGGGAGAGGGTTCTCGCAAAACCTTTTGTTTCTCCTTTTGGAAACAAAAAACCCTACGCTTACAATAGAACCATCTGTTCTCTTTTCTATTTTATGCAAAGATCAGACAGGAAGGCTCACACCAAGACCCAGGGAGGGTAGCACTTAATAATTCATGCGCTCCACGTAAATTAAAATGTTGCTTGAAGCTTCTAGAAAATTGAAGAGCAGTTTCGAGAGAGGATTACATCATGGAAAGAAGGGTGAGGAGAGGGATTCTTTCAAGCAAGATTCTGGGAGGGCAGCAGTTCTATTCCTGAGATAAGAAATATGAGGAAACTGAGAACCATTTAGAGAATGTTCAGATGTTCAAAAGTGGGAAATGTTCCCAAGTTGAAAAGTTTTCCCGATCTCGATGGAAGAAAATATTTGTCGCTCAGGATTGAACTGCAACGTCCTTGGTGCTCTCTCAACTTGACTGCTTTATTGTAGACGTTTCATTATCAAACTACCGGTAGATAGCCTTATCAGTGGACTGATGGTGTTACCTAGTCTGATAATGAAATGTCTGCAAGAAAACAAGCAAGCTGAGAGAGCATAAGGATCCCATAGTTTTCCTGATCTCTCAATTCACTATAATATAGAAACATCTGTTTATTGGAATAATAAAGGCTTTCCCCATGAATGAGCATACCGGTAGCTAATTATTTATCACACATTTATGCAATTCTTGGAAATGTTTCATCTTTATTGCTTAGGCTGGAAATTGAAACTATCCAAAGGTGGGTTGAGTTTTCCACACACCCTGAATAGCCATGGCTGTCCCTTATCTTTGTCATTCAAGAGGAATTCACAAGGCACAACTGAAGCAGAAGTGCATCTTCTGGTACACTTGGAAGCACAATTCACTGACTTGGGTCATTTCTTGATTTTTTTTTCCTCTGAAAAGGGAAAAGTTAGGGACAATCAAGTCTTATACTAAAGAAAAAGAATAATGATCTACCTTGGCAGGAAAGATTTCTTTAGTTTGTTTGTTTGTTTGTTTATTGATTGATTGATTTAATTTTGTCAAGCATATAAGAGATTACAGAAATACATAAAATGTATAAACATGGTTATGAATACATGAGATGCAGGGGTGGGTTCTAACTTACCTTGCCACTGGTTTGGTGGCTCCCGCGCCGCCTGGGCACACATGCACCATGTGGGCGCACACATGCACAGTAGGAAAAAAAACCTGAAAAATTCCAAAAAAAGGCTGAAAAAAAGATAGCGATGCATGCGCAGTGCTGGAAACTCAGCTTCTGCACAAGTGCAGAAGAAGAAAAACTGGGAAAAAATCAAAAAAATCCCCCCCCCAAAAAAAAAAATCATAAGAAAGATGGAGGCACCCACAGAGCAGAACTGGCTCTGTGACGTCACCAGCGGCCTACTACCTACTCAGTAGAACCGGTCAGAACCGGTAGGAACACACCTCTGATGAGATGGTTATGAATACATGGGGACATTAGGACAGGTGTGCTTATGCACGGCTCTTATATTTATGGCCTATAGGACAGAGGTTCCTCATACCTCATTTATTCAGCAATGATGCCAAAGTATTTTTTTATTATTTTTAATCTCTTTTACCTCTCTTAAACTTTTACTGAGCCTTTAAACCAGGTATTTTGCACAATAATCCAGTTTATAACAGTTGACATTTAACAGCCCATTCCCCTCACCAGATAAATAGGGTGGATATTTTTCAACCTTTTACACCTGTCTTCTCTATGCAATTCCATCAGGTTCTTGTAGCATGTATAGACACCTGAAGTGCTAATATCGAAAGGCTACCTTCCAATTACCCAAAAATACTTTCCCCATTCTTTTTTGCATTTGCATGATAAATAATTATTTAATGAAGCTGTGTCTGAGCATGGTAAAGGATCTTGTCAAGCTTCATAGCTACAGAGAGCTATCAAGGAAACAAGATTCACACTGACTTTTTATAGGTTCCATGCCAGGAATGGGGGTTTAGAGGACAAATATTTGAAAACTAAGATAGGTAGAAATTCTCCACCTTTCTATTAAGGTAGAGTGTCTTTGAAACTGTTGGCTTTCTACTTCTTAGACCAAGCCTAGGCAAGGCAATATATGAAAACACAATAAGAATAATAAACTACTATGAGAAAACATGCAAAATACAATAACATAAAAGGAAGAGGGGAGAATTTCCAATGTAATAATAATAATTCAAGTTATGGTTGGAACTCATGTTATTCATGAATTCAAGTCATTGGAACCATGGGTAATAATAGTTGAGTGCTGCAGCAGTAATACCAGTAAAATGCATCTTTAAAACAGGTTATTTTTCAAAACTCAGAGAAGTATTTTTCTTCAACAAGAATTTTTTGCCCGTATGAATAACAATCACATATGCAGTTATCTGGAACAAAGCATTTCTGATATACATAGGATGGTGCTATAAGAAAGCCTAAGTGAGACTTTGTTCATATAGACTGCTAAGCCATAATGTGATTTATTTATTTTGATTTAATGTGATAAGAATACTAAATCAACAGACATATTTCAGCCTCTGCTACTCAGACTTCACTGATATAACAACTCCTTGTCATGTTTCTATGCTAGGTATAGATAGTTATGACTTCAGGTCCACAGCTTGCTTTTCATTAAATGGGATACAGATACTGTTACATAGCTGTGGCACAGAGGTGGGTTCCCAATGGTTCGGTCCGGTTCTACCAAACCGTTAGTAACTTACTGGCACGGTTCAGTAGAACCGTTAGCAACCCAGGCCTGCCACGCCCCGAGCGGTTTCTTTCGGTGGCACCATAGGTGCTGCCACCTTGGATTTTTCCTGTGCGCATGCGCAGAAGCTTTTTTAAAGCACTGCGTATGTGCGTGCATGCGGCCACAGCACACCCCTGAGTGAACCAGCAGTAAGAAGATTTATAACCCACCTCTGCTGTGTCATTGTTTATGGAAGTTTCTTCAGTTTGGTTTCTTACCTTTTTTTAAAAAATGGGAATGGACTGAAGAGAGAAAATTAAAGAGTTTCAGATTGACATAGTCACTTTGTGGAACCTGATTTACTGGGGAATATCAGGATGTACCTCTAGTGCAGGGGTGTCAAATTGGCAGGCAGTGGGCTGGATGGATTACGTGCAGACCATGCCCACACAGCTCCATGAATGGGGAAAACTTCACAAAACATCACATGATGGCAACGTGAAGCAGCGGGTTTGACACCCGTGCTCTAGGGATTCTGAGTTTGATATTTAAGAGTGCACCATGAAACCCACAAAAGAACACACTGGAGAAGTCTAGTGTCACTGCATGGGTAAACAAAATCTTCTAAATTCCTGAAGTAGAACTATAGCTTGCTTGATAAGCCATAATTTAAAAAATAATCCTGGGTCTCTGTGCAGACGACATCAGTCTACAAGGAGATGTACTGATCTTGGTTGTCTGTTTCATTCTGGACATTTTTTTCCCCCTCCATGCACGATGAGGTCAGCAATTGTAGCAATAGCACTTAGACTTGTATACTGCTTCATACTGCTTTGCAGCCCTCTCTAAGCGGTTTGCAGAGTATTTCCCCCAACAATCTGGGTCTTTACTGACCTCGGAAGGATGGAAGGCTCAGTCAACCTTCAGCCGGTCAGGGTTGAACTCCTGGCATTCGGCAGAATTAGCCTGCAATACTGCATTCTAACCATTGCGCCACCATGTCTCTTGGAATAGTAGCTTCTTGCCAACATTTTCAGGGGAACTAAGCAATTGTCGGAATGGGGTTGGGGTGGTGGAGGCTCTGGGTAAGTGGCAGGCTGATATGATTACAATCACTTAGCCCCAAACACAAACTGACAAAAGCATGGCACCGTTTGCTAAAGTAACATAGCCCAGCAAATCATGATACCTTGCAGAATTCTTCCCAACCAAGTCATTGTTCTAACATAGTTAATAATGTTTTTGTTTTAAAGGAAGCCTGGCCTGTTCAATATCACCAAAGTATCTCTCGGCCTTTAGAAATGCCCTGCTGTGATCATCATAGAAAAACATGTCAGTATTGTTTCAACAGGTTTTATTGGTTGATCTATCCCAAGCACAGAAATACCTTTCCCCCATCCCTTTTTGTTCATATGCCAAAAGCTGGCACGTGGACCACTCTTGGGGAATAGTTCTCCAGCTCCAGAAAATTGTTAACATACGGCTGAGCGTGTACCATGGCCTTGTAATGACAGCTTGTTCGAAAATGGAAAAGACAGGGTACCACTGAAAAAGAAAGCTTAATGAGCTTGCTTGGGTTATATATGCTTAGTCCTGAACAGACAGCTAACTTTAACGTAAGCTGTTCACAGGCTTATAACAAAGCACTTCAGGTTTCTTTTTTTGCATGCATTTTTTCCAAAGACATTTATTTTAAGACTTAGGCCATGACCCCAGTTCCACATAACCAAGGCACTGCATTTTTATTCCTGCCATATCCTCATTATATTGCCTTCATCTCATCCTTAGCTTATGCATGAGTCATCCTTACCTGAACCAGGTGACAGGTCAAAGTATTTTCTACTATTCTGAGCCACAGGCAGCTCAGAGTCTTACTGCTAATCAGTTTTATTTTTTATTAGATCACACGCACGCACACACGCACATATACACACACTTTGCTTGAATGCTTTAAGAGAGTAAAACAGAGTAAAAGAAAAGACCTTAATTATCTTTAAACTGATCTTAGATAGAACGACTGTTTTGTTCATTTGGTTGTATGAATAGAGTATTGGTATTGACAACCTGTTTGTCTGACAGTAAAGATGTAAGCCAATGAGCCTTTTGGGCTCAGTGTGTCAAAATTTCAGAAAATGTCTAATTTGATTATTGGCATGTCACCACCAAAAGTGACAAAAGAGAAATAACTATTCACATATTCATTTATTTTTTTAAAAACATATAGTACAATCATGTGAATGCTGGCGTGTCACTCAAAACGTATCACCTAAGTTTGGCTAAGCCAAACAATCTAAGCATTTGTTCTCCTTTTTCTGTATCATCAATCTTTCATGCCCATGTCACCTCTGTAATGTAACAATAAATTTTGGAGAACTATTAGTTTAAAGATACTTTTGCTTTTGGTAAAATATGAACCTGTAAGCTGCTGTGAATTATGATTCAGCTTTTTCACTCTGGAAACTAACCAGGAGAGACTTCAAACCATTCAAAGTAGGGCAGGAATTGGCAATGGGCACAGCAAATTTTAAATTGATATGGATTTAGGCTGATTCAGGGATGGATGGGTAACTTAGTAGTTTTGATTCCAAGATGGGAAAAATAAGAATGCCAGCTATGGAAAACAATTTACCTACTACAAATGATTATGAAATGTTGTAGGACAGAAGAGAAGAGAAGAGAAGAGAAGAGAAGAGAAGAGAAGAGAAGAGAAGAGAAGAGAAGAGAAGAGAAGAGAAGAG
>JANHFT010001526.1:209213-224781 GCA_032467955.1 Pseudoxenodon macrops
TTTTGCATGGTGTCTGAGTCAGTTGTGTTGTTTTGCGTTGTGTAAAAGTGTAAAAGTTTTTTGTGTTCTGTGTAAAGTGTAAAACCTGACCTCTAAGCCACGCCCACAAAATAAGCCACACCCACAGAAGCGGTAGGAAAAAATTTAGATTTCACCCCTGATATAGATTTGTACATCCTAAAGGAGTTGAGGAATATTTTCAGTTCCAACAATTAACAGGCCACTAGGACAAAATAATGTCTCTCTGCATGAAAAAATAAATAAATTAGGATAGCTGTTCTGTTCCTTTAGGTACAAAAGGCAGAATACTTGGTGTGTTTGCTCTATGATCAAGAGACATGAAGAAGCCATCCCATTTTAAAAACATTAAACATCTGCTCAGTTTTGTTCTGGTTTATTTGTCAAAATGTACTCTTGGTGGGAGAGAGGGTGTTGCATAAACTAACACCATGATTTTTTTGATAATTAAAAACCAGCTTTGCAAAACAACTTTTCCCTTCCCAAGCCCACCTGCCAAACAAGTTAGATGCATCATCAGCATACAATAATATTGGAAGTAGTCTGCAAGCCAGAAAAATAAGAATTTGGGAAAGAGCTTGTTCAATTGGGTTAATATATAAATTGAATGAGGGGCTAAGATACTGTCTCACCCCTCTTAGAGTGGAAACATACAAATGAACCTGACGTATACACCTAACTCTGACATTGGTGTTAATCTGTAGTCTTTTGCAAAGCACTAGAAATCTTTTATCAATAGTAAAGGTATCTAACTTCTCCTTAGGTAATAGATCAAAGCCGAACTTAATAATCTATAGAAGTTAAATAAAGAGGTCAGGTATCTCTCCCCTGGATGCTGAAGAACCAGTTTTAAACATATCTCACAGATCCTACCTGCTTCTTTGTGAGAATACTTTTATTCTCCTGATTAAGTTGATAAAGATGTCTTACCTTTACTAATATTTTATATTTAATAATTGTGCTTAACAAGCTAATAGAGATAGATCTTGTTTAATAACTCTAATTGTATCAGCCCTCTCAAATAAATCAGACAGAAGATAAACTAGGTCTACTTTATTGTAAGGCTACATTGCAAGTCTGAAGGTACAAATTTCCAACACCATTTTTTTATTGCTTGATCCATTGGGGCAGGTCTTTCCTAATATCTTTCTCTAACCATTGGATGCTCCTGCCTTTCTTGTCTGGTTGTTTCCTAGGAATTATCTCTTCATCACATTCTCTGAGGTCATCCACACGTTATTGCAAATTGGAACCAGAATTTCCATCCTTAAGCAACGCAGTATTAAGTAAAACAAAAACCAAAAATCCTGCACCACTTAGCACCAGTATTTCCAGCAATCCCATCTGTCATAACTAAATGAGGACTGCACAGGTCATTAGGCAAGGGCAGGGGTGAGTTCTGGATCCTTTTGCTGCCGGTTAGCTCAGGGTTGTGCCATATGCGCGTGTGCACGCATGCGCAGCAATAGAAAATAGCTTCTGTGCATGCGCAGAAACAAAATCCAAGATGGCGGTGCCAGAGGTGGGTTCCTACCAGTTCGGACCAGTTCTATAGAGTAGGTAGTAAGCCGCTGGTCACGTCATGGAATTGGTCCTGGACGCTGCCATCTTTTTTGGGGATTTTGGGGGGGGGGATTTTGGGGGAATTTTTTCTGGTTTTTTTTCTTCTGTGCATGCACAGAAGCTAAGTTTTTGGCACTGCACATGTGTCGCCATCTTGTTTTCAGCCTTTTTTAAAAAAATGTTTGTAATTTGTACTGCGCATGCGCGTGTGTGCGAAGCAACGACGAGGTAAGTTAGAACCCACCCCTAGGCTGTGCCTACAGAGACACTGACATCATCACTGAGCCACTAATGGTTCTAAAGAACCAGTAGGAACCCACCTCTGGGCAAGGGCCTCATATGACTATGAGTTATGACTTCCTGCTGGCTTCCCACTGACTTTTCTTGTGGAAGCCGGCAGGGTGTAAATACAATATCTGGTTGTAACCAAAGGTGAAATCCAGCAGGTTTGACAGGTTCTGGAGAACCAGGAGCAGAAATTTTAAGTAGTTCAGAGAACTGGCAAATACCACCTCTGGCTGGCCGCAGAGTGGGATGGGAATGGAGATTTTGCAGTATCCTTTCCCTGCTATGCCCATGAAGCCACGCCCACAGATCCAATTAGTAAAAAAAATTGATTTCACCACAGTCATTCAGTACAGTCATAACTTTGAACAGTCACTGAGCAAGTGGTGGTTTCATGAGGAGCCATCTGTAGTCTGTGGTTACACAATGTTGCCTTTGTCTAAACAAAGGTATCTTTGCTATCTTCCTTTTTGTAAAATGGAACAATAGCTCTGTGTCATCAAGAGAGGATATGCATTGTTGAAATGCATAAAAAAGACTTCTGAAGACTACTTGAATTCATGTTTTCCTTTAGCAACTTTGAGTGGATTATTCTGATCAGTTGCATAGTCCAGACTGGATTTGGCATTTTTATCTGGGATCTGAGCACAATGAATAAATATCAGCTGCAAACTCTGAATTGGCGACAGGAAATGGCATCTAGCCAGTAAGCACTCTGCTCCATTCAGGTCAGCCCCAACTCCACCCTAATGCAAGGGATTACGAGGTCATTAAAAGCAGAAAAAATTGAGATAGCAGATGTTGTATTATTATTATTATAATTAAAATGTGCATGCTGCCAGACTCTTGGTAACTCTGGGCAGCTTACACTAATAAAACAAAGAAATTATAATAAAATCAATAAAAGATAAATGTAGAAAGATGGCAAGCACAATGAAGCAATAGGTTTCACTCTCCCTCACTAAAGTCCTCTAGGAGATGACCAGGATGACCCCGAAGGAGGGATTAAATCAGAGGTGGGTTCCTACTGGTTCTATCCGGTTCTATAGAGTAGGTAGTAACTCCGTGATGATGTCATGGAGCCAGTTATGTTAGTGGGCTCGCGCGCTTTGCATGCACGCTGAAGGCTCAACCCTGAGCGAACTGACAGTAAGAAGATTCAGAACCCACCTCTGGATTAAATATGTCATCAGTCTTGCATCCTTTTGTACCCACAAAAGATCTAAGTTCAGCCCTGCTTGAATTCCACTGACTCATATCTACTGCTAATTTGCTTTGACCTTTAGTAGTTCAGGTTCTTGTAGAGAGCTTTAGCATACAATAAACTTATATATTCATTTGAACTGCCAGGACTCCTGATTTCCTGTACTGGACAAGGCCTGGGTGAAGAGCTAAATAAAATAATAAAATAAATAAAATCTCCACCTCACATTTTCCCTAGCCTCAGTTGAAAAATAAAATCCCGGACCTCTGCTCAAAACACAGGGATCCAAATGGGGAAAACCCTTTCCTTTCTTTTTCATCAAAGTTCTCTACTGTAAATATTTTGGAAATCATTTTCCTATTACTTGGAGATACTTGGCAGGTCATCCCTGGTCCTACGCTCTAAAGGAAACCAATAACTAATTTGCAAGAGTCTTGCAGCTTTTTAATTGAACAAGTGCAATATGTATTTGCCACTCCTTCCTTAGTTCTTATAATTATAGAAAAGCTTGCCTTTCTATAATTATAAGAGTTTGATAGCAAGAGTGTATGCATTATGAATCTGTTGATAGAAAATAAAAACACCACTCTGAAGTAATTATACAGGTCTCAGAATTATTACATAGATCTATTACATCTGTTACATAGATAATTAGAATCATGGGGGAAAATTCTGGACACAAAATTTGCAACGGCCTGCTCAGCTGAGCCAATTTGAAAACAAAGTTGAAGAAAGGTTTCATATGGAAGGTTTTCTTCTAAGAGTCTAATGGAATGTTCCAATAATTTTATGAACTATTGCTCTGAAGTCAAGCTGGTTTAAATATAAAAGTTATCCTAAATTATTCCAGACATATACATTAAAATAGAAGCTTAGGGGAAACAATTGTTGTCAAGATGATGTCCCACTCTCAGTCCAACTAGATAGATCATACCAGAAACCAGAATCCCACAGGAAATTTAGAACTACAACATATTTTATTGAGATAGGCTATAATAGCAGACGTGGTGGCTCAGTGGCTAAGATGCTGGGCTTGTCGATCAGAAAGGTCGGCAGTTCAGTGGTTCGAATCCCTAGCGCCGTGTAACATAGTGAGCTCCCGTTACTTGTCCCAACTTCTGCCAACCTAGCAGTTCGAAAGCATGTAAAAATGCAAGTAGAAAAATAGGAACCACCTTTGGTAGGAGTGCGCCTTTGGCATTTAGTCATACTGGCCGCATGACCACGGAGATGTCTTGGACAGCGCTGGATCTTCAGCTTTGAAATGGAGATAAGCACACACAACCCTAGAGTTGGAAATGACTAGCAGATATGTGCGAGGGGGACCTATACTTATTTATAATAGCAGAATCTTGCAAGCCTGATTATGCTTCACTTGCCTTTCTTTTATAGTCAAGTGAATCAGGGAGGAGCTTGCCTTTGTACTTCTGAATACTGTCATGGCTTTCCAGAACTTAAATGATGTTTCAGTCCTCTTTGCTTATGTAATGGTTCTGGCTTATTTCTGACATGGTCATCAGAGGTGGGTTCCTACCGGTTCTATCCGGTTGCTTAGAACCGGTAGTAACTTGGCAGTGACATCATGGAGCTGGTCCTGTCGGTGTCTCCGTGGGCGGCGCCATCTTGGATTTTGCTTCTGCGCATACGCAGAAGCTAGTTTTCGCTTTTGCTCATGCACAGAAGCTAGTTTTTGATTGCTGCGTGAGCGCTTCACCCTGAGCAAACTGGCAGCAAAAATATCTGGAACCCACCCCTGATGGTCATGTCCCTTACTCATTACAAAAACGGACTATGGTCTTTTCGAATTAACAATATCAAGGGAGTCCAGAAGGTCAATAAAAGTGTTGATCCTATTACGGGAAGGAGAGTGTTAATTTATTGATTGGTCAATTGACCATATCAAGGTATAACATAACAAAAGGGTAAATTAGGTATAAATATACCAAAGGACAGAACAATGTGTATTCAGATAAGTTTATTAGCTTTGCATGAGACACTGATCTCTTTCATGTAATGGGCTCTCAGCTCTGATGATAAACAAAGCAATTTCCCTGACTACATAAAGTATTTATTTGTGGGGCAACCTGTTGTAGAGTTCCCAAATAGGCCATGAAAGGGCAATTAATTGTCCTAAGAGACCACATGAGAAATTGGGACTATTGTGGAGGGCCACTGCTCACACCCTGTCCTGCCCCCCTACGCCACCACCCCACTTCTGCTACTGCTGCTGCCACTGTCCAACCCCTACCAACAATGCCACGCTCTGTTGATGCTGCAATGCCATAGGGACACCCTGCCCCTGCTGCTGACACCCTGCCGCAGATGCTGCCATCTATCATGATGTCAACACCTTGGGTTGCATTGACATTGCCTGTGGGCCAGGTGTAGCCCACAGGCTGTAAAATGCCCAGATCTGCACTAGCCTGTTCAGTCAAATAAAGGTTCTAAACACTGGCTCCTTGCTGGGGAGAATAATTGGCACTGAAATAAGATATACAGAATGTCTTCAGTGTCACTACATATACACCTCATCTTACAGTATGACATGTGGCACAATCACCCATATATTACCCTGGAATCCAGCAACTCTTATCTTGCTCTAATAAGGGCAGTTCCTAGATACTGTGTCAAAATTAAGGGCAGTTCCTAGATACTGTGTCAAAATTAAGGGCAGTTCCTAGATACTGTGTCAAAATTTATCAGGTATTTTTGACTTTGAACTGTGATTTTTTTCCCCAGGCCAACCATTTTTAAGATCTGTCTCTATATCAGTTTGGGCACTGATATCCAAGACTCACCATTTAAGTATTTCCTTGGCCTGTTGGCATGCAGTTAAAATTAGATTGAGAATTGATAATCTATGGTGTGAAATAACATGAATAAGTAATTGTTTTTCTCCCCATGTGGTGGACTACCTATTCTTCTGAGTATATTTTGGGTAGATTACCAAATGAGATAATCCTGCACTGATTGTTAAATGTTTTAATTGTTGAGTAGCTATGTACAGGACAGATAATTATTTAAGTTTTTAAATACGTTTCCCTCCCTCTCAGTTCCCAGATAACTACTTTAAAAAATGCTCTGATTTAGTTCAGGTGTGAAGACTTTTTATAAGCCCCACAAGTCTGCATTGTAGGTCAACACTGGAGCTATTTTAGCCTTGTAAACCTTTAATCTGGAGATTAAAGTACCTGGATAATTATAATTGAATAGTTTAAGTAGCATTTTGGAACTTGGTACTGCTCTTGCTGAGCTTCTTTTGAAATGATTTATCCACTGTAAAAACCACCTCTATGTATAGAAAGAAGTCAATTTGTTAATGGATTCCCCATCCAGGTGCTAATTATATTCAGCACATTTCTTACCGCCATCACTTTAGACTTAGCTCTGTTAATATTCAAGGATTTGGGAGCACAACACACACCTAATTTTCACAGCAATCTTCTCAGGCCAACTGAGAAAATAAAAATCATGTCATCTGCATATAAAAGGATACTAATGAATTCATTAGAGATCCTTAGTGTTTGGACACCTGCAGAATCAAGAAATCCTGTCATATCATTGATGTTGAGATTGAACAGTATCAGAGCCAAGATGCATTGCTGTCTGTCACATTTATGGGCAGGTAAGTCAAGAGTTAAAGGGCTATTAACTCAACACAAACTTTCAAGTTGACATTTGGATACAAGGACTTAATCAAGTATAGGAATCCAGCTTCCATTTTTAACACAGCTACTTTCTTCCATAAAGTATCTTTGTTTCCACAGGAGGTGCAACCCCTGAGTAAGCTCACCTTTTATTGAACCATTAAGGATAATAAGATCTAAACTAATCACTAAGTGAGCCAAACAGAAAGCAGTGACATTATAGCCCTTATATCTTGAATGCTGACCCTAGGGAAGATTATCTCCTTCATTGGAGGAGGAACCTGATTAAAGTGTGCAAACAGAGAGCCATCATTGGCTCATATTCCCCGGGGTTGCTGATCTTGTCATTTTGGTTTCTAAAATGAGATATGCCAGCAACTAAACTCCCTTGAAACTCAAGTCTGCTTGTCAGCATGTGTTTCCTTATTTACCAATTGACATGTTTCCTGGAGTGAACTCTGCCTGAATTTAAACTTTAAAAGTTCAAAGATTCTGAGGAAGAAAATGTCAACACTTTCCACTGAAGAATATTCTGGAGAACCCAAACGCCATGGAAGATGATGAATGCTATTTAGTTATTGACATGGTGATACCAATATTCTGATAATAGAGACAGGAGAGACTTATAACCTGTAAGCCAATAAATTAGCTTCTCCCACATGTATTTCCCTGTTCCATTGGTTCCAGAGTTAAGACTCTGCTTTTTTTTAAAACCAACTTTAACATATATGAGAACAAGTAATCCTTCCAAGTCTGCAGAAACCAGCAGCAGAACACTGAAGCATCCTTTTTTTTCAGGCTTACATAGATATCTTCAAATAAATAAATAAAATTCACCCTCCTTTAATGAATAGCAGACACATACTGCAGTCACACGAGGTGCAAAACAATTTTTCCAAATTATTTTTTGAAACCTGTACAGCGCTAAAACCGCTATCAAGAATAGGCCAAATATACATCGAGACCTAAACTATTAACATCTCATTTGAAGTAGATGAGCAATTCTCAATTAACTTTTCTCCCCTTCCTAAATTATGCTGCTGAAATCAAGAAAGCTCAGGAATGGGAGAAACATGAATAGATTTTTACATGAAAGATTCATGAGGAAGATACAGTTTGTGGCACTATCTGCTTCATATTGTAGTATGTGAGGGACATAAAAATAAGTTTGTGGTTATTTCAGATGTGAAATGTTGACTGCTCTACATTGCCAAGGTGAAGGAAACTAGGGGAAATGTTATTTTATTTATTAGATTTCTTATCATATCTTTCCCGCTAAAATAGTACTATACTATTCATGTTGCCAGAAATACATAAGGTTTTATACTATGAACTTTCTAAATGGATTATACAAACAAGCCCAACATCTGCAATTTCACATGTACTCATAACATTCAAATAATAACAAATTGTACAGTATTAAGGTAGCTGATGATTAATTGATATCTTGCTAATTAAATCCATTTCTTTTTACCATTTCCCAAACCAAGGATTCCACTCTGTGGTGACGCAGTGATTAGAATGCGGTACTGCAGGTTACTTCGGCTGACTGCTGGCTGACTGCATTTCAGCAGCTCAATTCTCACGGGCTCAAGTTGGACTCAACCTTTCATCCTTCCAAGTTCGGTAAAATGAGGTCTCAGATTGTTGGGGGCAATATGCTGACTCTGTAAACCGCTTAGAGAGGCCTGTAAAGCACTGTGAAGTGGTACATAAGTTTAAGTGTTATTGCTGTTGTTATTCTCATCAGAATGCTCACCAATATTTCAAGGTGAATGGAAGCACCCTAATTCTGAAGTGGAGTCTCTAATTTGCATGCAGATGTCCCAAGCATCTCCAGATAAAACAAGGATTGTAGCATCCAGTCAATGCAATCAATGCTGAATTACATGAGTGAAAAATCTCACTTAGTGTAAGGCATGTTCTTGTTTTAAAACCCAACGTAGTCCAAAATATCCAGTACATTCATAAATTTGCTACAGTATATTTGTCAGGGAATATTACACTAAGAATCAAAGCCCATACATGGCTAAAATAGATGCATTAAAGCAATGCACATTACTGTACTCACATGCATTACAGTGACACCTTACATTATAGTTACAGCGACCATATTCATTTATTATAAAGGACAATCTTTATTCCAGAAAGCTGTCCTTTAGATTTATGTTTTCAAAAACTCACTTTTGTCTTTTGTTTTGATCATTTAACTTTTACCACACATATGAAGCCACTGAATGCTCAGATGTCTAATTGCAGAAATCCTTTTTAACCCTTGCTTTATATAACTGTATAGCTTTTTATGCTTTTTAGATATGTTTATTACAATATGCCCTTTTGTGAAGTTTTATTTAACTTTGCTCTTGAATTTTTATTCATAAAGCAAAGTTATAACCATAAACAAATGTCTGAAATCTTTATTGATCTCTTTCAGATTTGTCCCTTTTTCAGGTTTGCCCTTTAGGTATTTACTTACTTTCCTATGATAACTGCACTGTAATCATCCTCCTGCAAATTTCCTCTGGACACTTAAGTATGGAAAGTGTTTCTTTCCAACAGTATAATACCATCAATTTCTGATATCACTGGCCTGGACAAAAAAAAATCAAGTATTTATATCTGAAAAGATTATCACATTTGTTTTTAATAAATCTAAATGTAGATTTCTATACCTTCCTAAGAATCTTCTACTTCCCTCTTTAAATCTCTCTTTTGTTTTCCAATAAAAACCTGGTATGACAGTTCCAGGAAGAAAAACAAGAAATATTCCTGTAATTTAATGAGAATGAAAGCGTATTCTGTTCATGCTGGAATTCCAGAGCATTTTACCATTTACTTTAGCAATTTACTGATTGTGTGGAGTCCTAACACCCACAAAACATATTGCTTTCTTTCTATGAAATATTACACTTGCTCTTTGCCCCAGTGAGATCTAATATTTTTTTACTTTTGCACAACCAAAATTTGCAGGCAATTTTATTTCATCTGATTTATGGCCAACGCAATCCCTGTGAGAATTTCTTGCTTTGGCACCAGTGTCAGGAACAGAAAACTATATCCTTCTGGTTTTTTTGCTATAAATAACATACTAAATCAATATTGGACAAATGCTAATTTGTGATCCTGATTCAGCATTCTGTTGCATTCATTGACTTCAATGGAATTATTACACCCATATAAAAAAAATAGTTTCGGTGATATTAAAAGTTGGGTCTCTTGTGGCAAGTGAGGAATTTGCCATCCTAGATACTTTTAACTTTGTTCAATAACTTTTTCCCCCTCCTTTTAGAGCCTTAATGAGTTAGCCAAGCTAATGAAGTGTGACATCCTATTAAGCAAGTTGGCTGACAACAATTAATTCCTAGGGGCACATTCCTCATTGATTGATTATATTTATCATCTTCTTGTAGTCTTAAAAACACTGACTTCTTAGGGGGAATACCAAATTGTGAATCTTTGTAAACTTTAATTAGAACAAAATTAGCAGTAGCCATAGGTTTGCTTAAACAATCAGATCAACTTGCACTGCATCAATGATCAGCAAAATGTGGTGAGTGACCTTATTAAAAACTTAACCACCAGTTATCAACATCCTATTAATGGGTGTGCATTATCTGCCATCCTTTTAAAAAAAGCAGTTTGTCATAAAAATTTGTGATGTTGCAATTGTTACTTTTATACCAGCCTCCTGCAGCATAGCAATCTTCCTGCCTAAGCTGCTTAACACCATTTTTAGGTTGGCAGAATTCCCCAGACTTGGATTTTGGGGGGATTTCAATCTTCCTTCTCTGGGAGTGGGGCAGAGGTGGGTTCTGAATCTTCTTACTGTCGGTTCATTCAGGGTCGCGCCTTGAGCAGGCGTGTGAAGCGCGCAAGCAAGAGCATGTGCAGCAGTAAAAACCTAGCTTCGCAAAATCCAAAATGGCGGCACCCATAGAGCCACTGACAGAGTTGGTTCCGTGACATCACTGCAGAGTTACTACCTACTCCATAGAACCAGATAGAACAGGTAGGAACCCATCTCTGGAGTGGGGTCTGAGGTGGCTTGGGAGTTCATGGCTACCACAAAAGCCATGAGCCTATCCAAGGTCATCTAGAGCCTGACACAGAACAGTAGCCACACATCTAATCTGGCTTCCTGTGACTGCAGTGGCAATGTGATCTGGAAACTGAGATGCTTTCAGTGTTCTCTTTGTCATGGTCAGATCATGTCCTGATTACCATACTACCTGTATTGATGTACACACACCTAGAAAAGGGTGATGGCATTTGGGAAGTACTGTATTAGAAGGAAAACTCTGGTGCAATCACAGTTAAAGTTACCGGAAAGAGTCCATTGTATGTTCCTCAGAAACAGAAGGAGGCAGATTGGTGAGGTGATCAATATATTTAGCGTTTGGAAGGCATGTTGTGGCTGCTTTCACAAAATGGCTATCATGATAGTTTTAGCCAGGTACAAAGCATCAGTTTATCAGAAAGCAATTGCTGTGAGACCTGCGTGAAGCCCAAGGCACTTTTGAAAGTAAACGTGATGCAAGAGACAGATTAAGTTATACCAAAATCTGCCTTACAGTTCCACAAATGTTTTCCTTCCTTAAGAAGCATCTAATGTTATGCCTAGGTCTCAGAGGCATGAGGAATTATGTTGCATTCCTCTAGATTAGGGGTGCCAAACTCACATTGTCACGGCAGCGTCACGTAATATATTGTGATGTTTTTCCTATTCACTAAACCGGGCAGGGGCGGGGCCAGCATGTGACACATCTGGCCCGTATGCCAGGATGTTTGACACCCCTGCTCTAGATAATGGTTATTGACTTTACTTATTACCAGCTGCTGGTATCATGGTTTTCTTTCCTGGCTTCTGGATTCTCTGGCTACCCAACTTCTCAGTCTGAGTAAGGACAGAAATTCCGTCCTGATGCTACTGTATTTAATTAAAGTTTTGAGATGCCAGGGAGGTTGCAGAGTGCTGGAGAGATAATTACACCAGCAAACATAGAACCTACCCAACATATCCCTCAGATATCTTGCCACTGAACAAATGCAAGAACACCATTGAGAATCATATTAAAATTGGGGAGGGGGAAAGTTGAGAGCAAATTCTCCATCAAATTGAATTATAGCAATAGCACTTAGACTTATATACCGCTTCATAGTGCTTTATAAGCAGTTTACAGAGTCAGCATATTGCCCCCAACAATCTGGGTCCTCATTTTACTCAGAGGGATGGAAGACTGAGTCAACTAAATAATATAAAAAATGGTTGGCTGGTTGGTCAGTCTGTCAGTTGGTTGATTGGTGTTTGGTGGATTGAGTATGTGTCATCAAGCCATTTTCAACTCCTAGTGACCACATAGAAAGATTTTTCTCCATAATAGCAATAGCACTTAGACTTATACCGCTTCATAGTGCTTTTACAGCTATGATCTATCCCTAAGCTGAACTTTCATGTCCTCCAGTGGTGCATTTATCACCACTCTAACTTTAATCTATCCATGTTGCTATTGGTTGCCTTCTTCTCTTTCTCTCCACCTTTCCCAGCACTAGAGCCTTTTCCAGAGAGCTGGAGGTCTTCATATAATATGTCTGAAATAAGATACTGGGAGCCTAGTAAGAACTTTGTGTTGGTTTGTTTGGTGGCCCATTGGTTTGCTTTCTTGAGGAAAAATAATACAAGAGAGTTTTTTTCCATATGACATCAGGTAAGGAAAGAATCCACTAAAGGCATCCTCCTCCATCATTTTGGTGTTCAGAGCCCCAATGTTGCTCACTCCATCTTAAGAGACCCTAAGAAACACCCCTCCCATTCTTTTTCCCCCTCCCTTCATATATATCTCTTTGTCAAACATACACAAACACCCAATTTTTCTTATTTTCCAAAGCTTCAAGTTTATTTCATCCTAGCTGGCTCATAATTTACTCATGCTATTTTCAGTAAAGAAAGAGCTCCGACACAATTTAAAAATATTTTCTTAAAAGAATAAGGGCAAATAAAACCACACTTCTTATTTGCCTGAATGCTCCCTGAATATGTTATATGATCTTTCAAAGAAGCCAAGCTTCTTCTCATCCTGTGAAATGAATTCAAGTATAATCCAGGCACACATTTATTTCGGATTAAGTCTGGTGGGCTAAATGAGATCCACTTCTATATTGACATACATAAACTTGTGTTAGCAAGTTGTGACAAATATCCAGATGCCCATATACACACACGACTTTTCTTTGAGGATAGGGAAGTACCTGTTACAATGACTGAAGAACAAACGTAACAGATGTTTGTCCACATATAGCCCCTGTATTCAACTCTATAAAGTTCACACACACACACACACTGCTCAGAAGTACTTTTTGCAATTGACTCCAAAGCTTTCCACAGTGGTGGGATTCACATTTTTTTACTACTGGTTCTGTGGGCGTGGCTTGGTGGGCGTGGCGTGGCGTGGCGTGGCTTGGTGGGCGTGACAGGGGAAGGATACTGCAAAATCCCCATTTCCTCCTGATCAGCTGGGACTCGGGAGGCAAAGAATAGATGGGGGCGGGGCCAGTCAGAGGTGGTATTTGGCAGTTCTCCAAACTACTCAAAATTTCTACTATTGATTCTCCAGAACTGGTCAGAACCTGCTGAAACCCACTGCTGTCTTCATCTCACTATAATTTCCATTAATTTCCATTAACAATGCAACTTTCAGCACCCATAGCAACAACAACACATTCAAGGGGAAATCTGCATAAAAAGAAACAAGCAATTTTCAACTGTGATTTTGTATTGCTGTATCTTTAGTCAACCATCTGCATTCAAATAACTGAGAATATCGCTTTTAGATGAAGACCACCGCAAGTCTGACGGTGCTGGGGGGGAAAGGCAGATGCAGAGAACTAGAACAAAAATCCAGTCCCTGTTTTCCTTTTTGCCTCCTTTAAATTAATGGAGCCATTATTAGACTTCTGTCTCATAAATATTACTCGGTATTCGTTAATTAACTGATTGATGGATGTGACATTGCTACAGGGCCTCAGGCCTCAGTCACTTGAGTGTCAATTTGGATCAAGAACTACGGGAGCTCTCAACCAGCATGAGAGATGACAAAATCAACAATGGTCCCACTTTTCATTCACTGCTTCCCCTCCCTCCACAAAGAGATCTTTGGCAGCAATTGTGACCCAACTTGGACTGCTATTGTTTGCCAATGACTAGAGACACTTGATAAACAACAACATTGGAAAATGTGACTTATGACATGAAATCACATTTATGATTGTGTCCAGAGGAAATTAGGCCTTCACCTAATTTAACAACTGGTTCACCCAGAATTGAAAATGTGAGTGTGCGCCTTCGCCACATGTACATTGCATCAAAAACACGGCGATTGTATAGGATCGGATAGCGCCAGGACACTGGCCGTAACTACTGGTTCGCCCGAACTAGTCCAAACCGACTGAATTCCACCCCTGATTGTGGTCTCATCCACCCCCCATGGTCACCTGATCCCAATTTGGGTGCTTTGTAACTGGCTCGTATTCATGACCGGATGCACCATCCTGCAGTTATGCGATCATGATTTGCAATCTTTTTTGCAGATTTCTGGCAAAAAAAAACCTCACCCCACCCATTAGGAAAGCTGGACTGCTATTGTTTGCCAATGATTAGAAACATTTGATAAAGAACATTCTTTCTTTTCTCCCATAGGCCGCATTTTCTGCAGATGACTTAATAGCAAGAGGAGAGGGCCATTTTATAGTTGCTATTCAGCTAACATGTAGAAGGACCCAGAAAAAAACACCTTCCACTTTTTAATTGTCATTCATGTCATAGGTGAGAGTGGTGCAGTGGCCTAGAGGTGGAGCTCTCACCTCAGTATCAGGAGGCTGTGAGTTCGATCCTAGGTAGTGGCAGATTCACTTAATGACTGCATGTCTTACTTAACCATCCCAGTGATTCACTTAACATCTGTGGCAACCCTTGTCATAAAATCAGGTCTGATTGCAATGACTTACAATGAGTCCAAATTTTGGTTAGGACTGCTTGTTAGTTTAGTCTACTTTTCCATTGAAAAAGTGACCATGGATAGCTCACAACTTTTCAGAATAGGGAGAAAAAGAAGATACCTTGTCTGGATATCAAATATTTGATTTTTTTTCCCCAAATAGTGAGCATTTTGCTATTAATAATAATTCCAACTGGAGCATATAAGGAACATTAAAATACATCATTGGAATCATTTACTTGGGCAACTAGTATTTGGCCCCAAACTATTTTTTAAAACAATCTGTCTATATTAAAATCACTACTGCAGAACCACTTGGTGTGAAAGCGCATTTTTCTATTCCTGCGTTTAGAGTGAAAGTCGTTTTCATCAACTTTTAACATAGATCAGCCTGGCTGTTCACAGCGTACCTCAAATCAGTGCCACCTCTCAAAAACCTAATATGAAATGCTTCTCTGCTGTACTATAGAGACTTTTCATTCCACACCAAAAAAAATTAATTGCTTCTTGATTCATCTTAAGAATTGAAGTAGACTCAAGTTTCCTTTCTTGAATAGCAAAAAGCCATTTCATTTTATACATGTACATACACATGTATATACACATGTACATACATATACACATACATGTACATGTGTACATATACCAGTACATATACATACATATACACATACACATACAAGTACACACACACACACACACACATATGGTGATCTATGGTGTGGATGTGTGCATACATATACATATATATATATGAATATATACCCGTGTTTTCCCGAAAATAAGGGTCTTATTTTCTTTTGACCCCCGAAATAAGCGCTTGGCCTTATTTTTGGGGAGGTCTTATTATTTTTGAGGTG
>JANHFT010001528.1:17763-33632 GCA_032467955.1 Pseudoxenodon macrops
ATGAAGCGGTATATAGGTCTAAGTGCTATTGCTATCAATTCTTTATATTGGCTGCCTGTTTTTTGCCAAGCTTAGTCAAGATGCTGGCACTCGGGTTTTCATAAAAATCCTAAAGAAGCAGGATTCAAATTCATGAAAGAAAGGGGCACATTTGGGAAGGTGACTCGAAGAAATCAAAATGTTGTTAAATTGTTTTAATGGTTACAATTCAAGAAATAGTCTTTGAAATATAATACAAAGATGGAACAAATAAAAAATTGTATGATCAGGGGGATGCAAAATTTCAAAGAAATAATTACAGTACAACAATGGGAATAATTATAGTGGGGGGGGATCAATAAAATTTACTCCACAATATAATTTAAGAGAAAATTAGTTCTAAATGTTTTACATATAGTAAATAACCAGAAGAGCTAGTTCTAAAATAATTACTGGACTATCATTGTATATAAATCCATTAATAATTGCCAAAATAAATTTGAACTGAAAGGGCAAATAGTTTTGTTAAGCATCATCCCAGAAAACAGAAAAAAAACATAGCCACAGTTTACTAAGATATATGCTTGCAACTGCAGAGACAAATTAGGCACAATATTGGAAAACAAGAACCTTGCTGCCAATATTAGGTCAAGAGACCAAAATTGGAGAATGTGCAGCAATTCACAATATATACTAGAAGCCTAACTGAATTTAAGAAGGAATGTCTCATGGCAATGTGGAACTATCAGCAGATATGGCAAAAGTATGTGTATTAATGGGTCTTCAAAACTATTGTGTCTGCAGCACAGAAATATAGGAAAGTTGTCCTCTTGACTAGCTCATCCAAGTGGCTGCAACATGGTGTTTGGAGGGAAAAGATAGCAATGTATTATCTAAGATCTGATATTTTTTCTACATGAGATAATATAAGGCCAAAGACCAAACTTTGGAAAAAGTACACTGGAACTAAGTCCTATCTGCTTAGACCAGTGATAGCGAACCTATGGCACGCGTGCCACAGGTGGCACTCAGAGCCATATCTGACGGCACGCAAGGCGTAGCCCTATGTCAGCTCCAACGCACATGTGCGCACTAGCAAGCTGATTGTCAGGAGGGTGGGGGGAGACCGTTTTCACCCTCCCCAGACTTCAGGAAGCCTTCTTGTAGCCTGGGGAGAGCAAAAATAAATGGCTTAGATTGTACTGTGTTTGCACCAGCCAAAGCATGAAATACTTTGACCATATATTTTTTAACAAGCAATAGTGGTCAGCTCATACAAAACTAAGCAATAAATTAGAGTATGTAACCAAAATTGTTGTCTTCCATAAATTTACCTAACAATTTTAACTTACATTTAACAAATTATATTATGACTTAGCAGGCAATAAGAATGCAATCATGTTGTACCCTTATCAGCTGGATTGATCAAGTTCATTCCATTGTAAGGGTTGAACACAAAACTCAACAAAAATTATTTTGACCTGTGGTGGTTGAATTACAATCAGAAGCATGATGCAAATGTTTTTTTATCAATTTCTTTAAGCAATAAAGTATTCTGTCCTTAGGAAATCCCCACATGCTTCAAATAATGTGTGAATGGCTCAACATAATGTGTTTGCTGTACAGTCATGTAAAACTAGATTGCATTCTGAAAAGGGGAATAATATACTGATTTTAGGATCTAGTAAAGCATATGTAGATAAGAACAAATATTAAGTTTTTGCAGTTCTAATAAAGATCCTCTGTATATCATTGTAAATCCAAAACAGTTTCACTGACATCAAGAAGCCATACTGGGGTCTTTGCTGGACAGCCAAGTCCCTCCAGTCACATAAAATATTTACAACCAAATCTAAACTGACATAAAGCCCATAAAACTCCATTTGTTTTGGGTTTCACTTCAACTCAGACTTTCAGATCAAACTCATCAAAAGATTCTTTAAGGTTCATGAACCTTTCAGTCAAACTTTGGCCCAGTTTCAAGAGACTTCTGCTCTGATTTAGAGTTTTGTGTTGGAATAATGTGCCGTCCCTGGCTTTGGCTCATTGCAATGTGAAACTTGTCAGTTTCAGCTGTGTTTAACTTTGAGACTGAGCGGTCCCAGAAGGCTAACTTGATACTCAAACTCAAATTCCTAGATAGGGTGGCATGGGAAACTGCACCAATTAAAATCTAAATAAAATGGATGCATGAAAGTCGAATGTAGGAAAGATTGATTGCTGAGCTCAGCACAGCAACCCACCAATAACTGACTTCAAATAGACCCAAACCACACTTTTATTCAGTATTGGCCTAAGGTTTCTATCTAACCAACATGTGCAGGCTAGAAATCAACTACATCTAACTTGGCCAAAGAAGCAGTTAGGATCAGTTGCATCCGCAAGCTGTTGAAATGTATGAAGACACATTAATATTATAAAACCCTTTGAAACATAGAAGGCATATGCTCCTGGGGAATTATGGAGAAGAAATTTTTCCCCACAAGTACATTTAAAAATAAATAAGTTTTCAGCAAGTCAAATCTATTTTTTAAAAACATTTAAAATGATTGTTTTGAAGGTAACCTTTTTTTTTACAAAATATATTGTTCATTGAAAAATATACTTCTAGAATGCCCAGAAATCTCAATCTAAAGATTTGTTAAGGTTTAGGAATTTCAACCAAATATATAGCTTGGACTTTTGCTTTCTCATCTGATTATTCCAATTTATGCTTGGATAACCACCCAAACTAATTCCTGTTCTATAATCATGTTCTATGGAACACAAGGAAGTTATTGTTTTGCATATACATTTTAATCCTGTCGTTTCCCCTTCTTTTTTTTTAGCTAAAGCAAATCTTTTGAAAAAGACATTCAATTCCACTTTTATCCCTCCTATACTGACTGAGTTACAGTGGTCGAACAACTCTTTAAAAATGTCATTTTTGTTCATCAAAACTTTTCACAAATTACTATTTAACATTGAACTTGGCACTGAGATGTTTGCAGGGGTTTTAGTAAACATGAACTCCCATTAAACGTGATCACAGGCCTCCTATATTAAATAAAAATTAAACTCAAAAATTTGAAAAATAGCTAACGATGGCCATTTCTCCTGAAATTACAGTGCTTGAACCGAAAGCTCAATTAGAAAATTACCGAGAATCTTGGGAACTGTGTGGTGTTACAAATTATTGTAGATAAATAAATACCTTTCTGATACGGGTATAGATGATAAATGGAAAACAGAGACTGAGGTATTAAGTTTGATATGTGCACCCCAGGCCATCTGCAGAATCCTCCCAGACCAGCAGTGGTTCATGAATCACATGTTCAGATCTATTACTTTAATAGTGACCTTTTTGTTCTCCAGATAGGAGTGTAAACAATTGAAGGTGAGCACAGGTATGACCACAGCTGAGTCCAGAATTCTGGTCATCGAATTGTTGTGGTCATTAAGCAAGGTACCCATCTGTTTGCTTTGCTCAATGACTGCAATCCCAACACTCTCAATTGTCATGCCATGGTGGTGTCTCTATCTTGCCCAGCTGTGAGAGAAACTTATCACATTGCCTTGAAATTGTTTTTGCTGCAAGGACGTTTTATAAATTCATGGTGGGGCCTGGGGAATTATTGAGATTAGTTGAAATAATACATATATTACTACTATTGTCACCTTTAAAGCACTTCATGGCTTGGGACCAGGTTATCTGAGGGACCGTCTCTTGCTGATCACATCTACCTGATCCATCTGAGTGGGGAGGCAGGGAATACGGCGAGTCCCATCCCCGAGAGAGATATACCTGGTGAGACCCAAAAGAAGGGCCTTCTCTGTGGTGGCTCCTTCTCTCTGGAACATCATTCCCCCAGAGATTAGAATGGCCCCCATTCTAACATTCTTCCAGAAGGCGCTGAAGACCTGGTTCTGTCAGAGGGCCTGGGGAACCCAGAGTGGGATGAAGCCCATTAAATGGCTTGTGTGATCTGCTGTCACTGGGGCAGGGGTTGGGAGTGATTTTATTATATTATACTATATTAATTTATTTGCTTCTTTTTATTAGTTTTATTGTTTTAAATGTGGTTTTATATTCTGTAAGCTGCCTTGAGTCGCCATGGGCGAATAGGCAGCAATATAAATTGGAAAAGGATACTGGTGGGGGCAATTGCAGCCCATTTGCACTTAGTCATAAGGGTGGTTGAACTGCGAAGTACCTGCATTTTCACCATTGACTGTGGGAGCATTGCAACAGCCATGAATTCAGATATAGATAGCATGTCCATTCTTTCAGCACCATTGTAATTTTCATCACTGAACAAATGGTTGTAAGTCAAGGATTACCAATGGAAGAAAGAGAAAAGGAAAAATACAATATTGCTTTTCTCCCTGTAGCATACTGACGTGGAAATTCTGGGAGATGAAGACCACATGACTTTAAGAAACACTGATCCAAAATATCCTTTTCTACCTGTGTTAATTGCTTGAAACAGAAGGAACCTCAACAGACTTCAATTATATATGCACAAAATAAGAAATAAGGTTACAGAAATTTCAGCTATTGGATTATTTTCACTTTAGAATTTGTCTCTTTAAAAATCAATTCCCAAGGATAGGAATTGGATTGGGATCACAATTCAATATATTTTTTCCCAATTTGGTGACCAAAGCGAACACCTCAGGGTGTTTTCTGAATTTTGTTCATTTATTTACTTATTTACTATTCATTTATTTACTTTGTTTCCATTTCATCCAATTTCTACAGCCACCCAAGTCAACCAAATGACTCTGAATTATAGAGAGAGGAGGATCATACTAGCATAAGAAAGAAAGAAAACCTAGTAGGAAATTAGGTAGACTGCAGCATCTTAAATATTTTATAATCCCTTATAATATCTGAGAAGCATGTGGTGGATTGCATATAGCCTTCTCTGGGTCACCTGATTCAGAAACGGCTATCAACATTCAAACTGCTGCCCCAACAGCCTCTACCATAGGGATGCATGGCGTATATTTTGGAGATATATATATTTTAATGACCAAGCCCATTTTCAAAATAGATCTTTCTTTCTTTCTCACAATTTCTATCCTTCACCCACAGGTTTGGAACTTTTTTGTTCCAATTCTCTTTACATAATTTATTTCCCCCCACATTCTGTTGCATTGAAAAGAATAAAAAGTAAAAGGCTATTTCTACTTCCATTTTCTAGCCTAATCTAGTCATAGACCTACAGATCCTTATCTGTTTACTCAGCTGTTTCTGGTTCTGGACCGGAGAAGTCCATGGACTCCAGTAAGTCATTGATGGCAGACATTCATTTTTATATACTTCAGCTTCCAGATAACACCTGTGTTAAGTTAATAGTCAAAGTGTTTGGGTTTCTAAAAATGTTTAATTCTGTGCCTATCAATTTTGATCCTTTTTCTAAACCGAGGTACTGCATTTTTTCTTCGTGAAAGCTTATACATTAATTTTCCTGAGTTTTCTAATATACTCCATATTTCCTAACTCTTTACAGATTGCTAGTCATACTACGAAGCTTTTTTATGGTGTTAAATTGTGAGCTTGTAAATATTTTTGAAGCTTTCTGTGCCAAAACAATGAAGTTAAAACTTCTATGAGTAACTGCCTCAGCCTTTCCCAACTTCAACATGGTGCCATCCAGATGTGTTAGACTACAACTTCCATGATTGCCAATATCCTATCTTGGAATTATGGGACTTATCAGAGGTCACCAAGTTGAAGATGGCTGGGCTTTTTTATTTTGGTTCTTAATGGTGGTACCTGTGGACTCATGTTAGCCAATATACATACCATTAATAAAATAAATAAGGATTATTTTCTCAGCAACCAGACTTAGAATTGACAATTATATGTAAGTGGTGGATAGTTTCTGCCTTCTAAGATCAACCAACAATAAAGAAACAAGCAGTCAAGAAAAACACTACAGACTAGTACTTAGAACAGCCATGAAAGCCTTAGAAAAAAAATTCAAATGTTGCAGTGTGTCTAAATGTAAAGATTCCCCTCGCACAGAACCCACCTCTGAACCACAGTTAGAGCAAAGCGAATCTGGCTTCCCCCAGATTCACTTTACTTGCTTGTTGGAACTTGTCTGGAAAAGGTCACATGATCCTGGGATCACTGCAATCATTGTAAATACATGCCAGTTGCTAAGGGCCTGAATTTTGATCATGCGGCCATGAAGATGCTGCAAGGGCTATAAGTACAAGTATTGGTTGTAAGTGGCTTTTATCAGTGCTGTTGTACCTGAAGAGTTGCTAAACTAATGGCTGTAAGGCAGAAGTCTCCAAACTTGGTAACTTTCCATTTTGGGGACTTCAACTCCCAGAATTCCTCAGGCAGCCATGCTGGTTGGAGAGGTCTGGGAGCTGAAGTCCACAAAACTGAAAGTTACCAACTTTGGAAACCTCTGCCGGACTGCCTGTAGTGAATAGATCAAGCTGCCTGAAGCACTATTGCTACAACCACCAAATAGGTTTTCCAGCTCCCATGAATGCCAGAGAGCATTCTGCTCAGGGACTTCCTTAAATCTGGACTGTGTCCCAAGTACGTTTCCGGCCACAGGTTACCATGGAATCTAAATATTTAGCCCATGGCTTCTTCACACAGAAATTGATTTCTTAATATAGATTTGGACAAAAGGGGGGAACAAAACCTGCCATCATAACACAGCAGGGCTGTTGGCTGAAGTTTGCTCTGCTGTTGTACAAGTTCTCACGTTGGAGTGTAGTAGTATGCCAGTCAAAGATGTAGAGGCATTGGAGCATATTGTGTCCTTGTGGCATTCTAACAGGACCTCCCTCCCAACCACTTTAAACAATTTAGGTTTTTTGCCATATATAAAAAGAGTTTGGGCTGTAGTTTTCCCTAATAGGGTTTATTTTGGTGGCAATACATGCATATAGGTAGTCCTTGACTTATGACCACAATTGAGCCCGTTATTTTGGTTGCAAGTTATCGTGGTTGTTCAGCAGGTCACCATGGGACCATATTCAATTTCATAAATACGTTTCGTAAATATATTTTGTATATTAAAACAATCTGGTTTTAATCTAAATATTTCGATTAAAATATAACCTAAATAAATAAAATGACAGGTTACAGATTATCCAAGGTAAATGTATGCACTAAAACCAAGATTATATAAAAGTCAAGACCAGAATGCAGGAAGAAGAACTAAGGGTAAATTAGCACCAGGGGTGGGCAGGGGAGGTAAAACCAAAGAAGAATGCAAGTTTCTCCAACCTGGTGCTTTCCATATGTATTGGCAATTAAATCCATGACTTTCGAGCCAGCAAGACACTTGAGTTGGAGGTGATCAGAATTGTAATCCAACACATCTGGAAGGGTGCTTGGTTGGGAAGGATGGTTTAAAGCTTTTGGGCCTGAATCCACTTAAAACGATGTTCCCCAATAAAATTCTAATCAGAATAAGCTGTTTGAAAGTGGATACAAACAAGCGAAGAGTTAATTTAAGCCCCCCTTTCAATGTGATGCTAGGCATGTAAAAAAAAAATCAAGGAATTCCTTATGTGTCATTCCATGGATCTAATATTACATTTAAATAGGATTATCTCATTTATTCTTGTTTTATTTTTAATAAAAAATAAGGCATGTATAGTAAAACTCAGTTTCACAAATTACTTATGAAGATTTCAAGTTTTACTTGCCCTTGGACTTCACTGCTAATCTACCCCTTTCATTGCTGTTCCTTGTGAGCTTGGTGTTTAATCTTGGACTGAGTTTACAACTACAATAGTAATTTAAAATGAAATAATGACCCAGATAATGTCACTCATGAGACTAGGACGTTTGACCTGAAATGGTGATATTACAGCTTTGTCAGATTAGATGAGTTGTTATTTTTATGTCTTTGAGATCACAATTAAATAGATGAAATGTAGGAGTTGGAACTATTATAAAAATATGAGTTATTTGTATGATTTATAAACTTCCATCATAACAGTGGATGTTATTCCAAATTATTAGCACTGGTCTCGGTTTTTGCCAATGACACTATGCATTAACCAATTTTGACACTTCAGTTTGACAGGGATCATTCACACAACAGAATTTACTCAGTCTTATCACTTTCCCTTTCTTTGTTTTCCGGTGTGATACTATTTTATTCTGATTATGAATTCACTTCTTGCTCTACTCCCAAATTTAATATTTTGCGCTTCTTCATTTTTTAAATCATTTTTATTATTCCTTTAAATTGTTGGCCTCTTTCTGCAGGATATCACCTCTAAAGTAGGTATGTTTTCTAGCTGGTAATGATGACCCTATTTCTAGAAATCTTTTTTTCCCCAAAAGTAGCTCAATTTTTATAAGCACTGACATAGAATTTCCCAATTTCAGGTTTTTTCTTTCTTTCTCAGAATGTTCCCATTGGGATTAAAGTAGTTTGATTAGAAACAGTGTTCAAGTAAATTTATAGTTAGCTTCAAAGCAAGCACTGAAAATTCTGGCAGGAAAAAACATGCTACTGTAAAATCTAATAATAATCCCAAATTATATTAATTTTCTCCAGTGGATTCTTTTATATAAATAGGGCCAGTGCTTAGATTTTCTCCAAGTGTCTTTCCTCTAAGTGCAAGATTACATAATCTACTCAAGCAGCCCGAAACTATATTCCAGTTGAGCCAAATTGCTCATCACTTTATTATGGAATGAATCTATGCCATTTTTTCCTGTCTTTGTTTGAGACTTATTTCCTAACCTTTTGATCCTCAGTCCTATTAAGAGAGCTGTGTTGCAAAAGTTTTCACACTGTTATTATTACATGGTGCGAATCGCTGAGTAAGAATAGCTCCAGAATTACAAACAAAGATTTCATTTCAAGATTCACACATCTTAATGTTGCTGAAGTTGAAAAACACTGACATACATGCACTATCTTTAATCCATGGGTCTCATCTAGCTCCTTAACCATGGAAGTATGAATTCCAGTAGTGTGTTAATGTATCGCCAAATGGTAGCATCTAGAAACTTCCCAAATGTTACCACAATGACTAATATAGTCAATCATCTCATCCCCATTTTGAAAAGTAGGGTAAAAGAATGCCCTATTTTTCATTTTCTCTTTCTTCTTCGCAGCTGAACTGACCAGTAACATTAGTAACTCTACCAAAATGCAGCTTCTAGTCTCTTCTCAGATTGCTGAGGAAAAAGTATGTCTGAATGTTTGTGTGAATGACTAGATTTATTTATTTTAAATGTGGGGAAGATTAGAATAGAGAGAAATTGGTAAAAGTACACAAAGATGGATTAAATATATGGAAAGCAATAATTTGCGAGAGTTTTAATTTCATTTTATTTTGGCACGTAAGATTTAAATGAAATTGCTTTATTTATTTTACTGGTGCTATCTACTTTTGAAATGGTTAGTGGTTGTCTTTCCTCTGAGGCAAGGAGTTATACAGATCTGCTTTTTAGACTGAATTAAATTTTATATTGTTTTAGGCTCTTTTAAAATGCACAAAGAATATATTGGGTACAGTTTGATCAAAATCAATGGGGGGGGAAAGCACTAGACAGAGACCTCACCATCATCCTATAAAGATATGGTATAGGACAGCAGGCCGTGAGTCAAAACAGAAGCAATGGAATGGTAGCAGAGAATGGAATGGTGACCATAAATTTACCTTTTAAATTGTTCTCTTCTGACCACGGATGGACTGGTGTAGCATTTTAACTCAGTAGTGGAGAAAGGCCCAGAATGAATATATTTAATAATTTCCTCCTCTCACATAAAAAAAAAAAAGGAAGGTTTATGATGGGTCAGAACTCACACCCCAAGTCTATTGTGCATTTCTACTATAGAGAGAAGTTGCTACAAGACAAATCTGCCATCCAAATCCATTACACCATTGTAATTCTGTGGAACGATTCAACAAGGGTCCAATCTTTTTTTCAGGAACCAGGCTGCTACGAGTTCTTTTCCTTGAAATCATGACAAGGGAAAATTATCTGGCAGCGGTCTGAAGTGTTGTCTGCAGCTTAGTGTTGGCTGACAAACTCCCAGAGAGACATGCTGGATAAAGCTTGTTTATGGCTCACAGTCACTTTTATTTTATCTGGCACTAGCTGTAAAAAAAAAAAGTTCTCAAAAATCGGTGCGCCCTGATCTGTTTCTTGTTTATCTAATGGTTGATGGAATGGTCCAGTTGGGTGGTTTAAGAAATCAGCCTTGCTTGTTGCATGTTTACCCTTATAGTTGTTTGATTCTTACAAAGCTCAGTGCCCCTTGACAGGCCTCATCAGAGTCTTTCCAACAGCCCTAGTCACTGTAATTGTTATTTATTTATTTATTTATTTATTTATTCATTCATTCATTCATTCATTCATTTATTGACTTGGAGTCAGAGAGGGGCTCCTACCGGTTCGGACCGGTTCTACCAAGTAGATAGTAGACCGCTGGTGATGTCACGGAGCCAGTTCTGCTTCGTGGGTGCCACCATCTCTTTTTTTGAATTTTGTTTGGGTTTTTTCTTCTGCACATACGCAGAACCCGAGTTTCCGGCACTGCGCATGTATCACCATTTTGTTTTCAGCCTTTTTTTTTAATTTTTTTGGGATTTTTTTTCTACTGTGCATGTACGCGCACACGTGGCGTGCCCACACGGCATGGAAGGCAGCGAACCAGCGGCAAGGTAAGTTAGAACCCACCCCTGCTTCAAGTGTTGTTTCTAGAATATTTTGAAACAACTACGAAGCAAAGCACTGTTTCCATGGAGTTTTTCTGTGCAAACTCTGCTTTGAAACCTTCTGATATTCAAATTTGAACTGCTGCTTGAGCTTAGAAATTGAATCAAATAACCAAACTAAAATCAGAGGACATATTAGTCTTGCCTAAATTAGTTTTTTTTTTTAGCAGTTCCCCATGCTGGGATCTGGATTTGCAAATTCAGTTATTTCCAGTGACTCTCCCAGCTCTTCTTCATTGCCTGAATATTTAGCCATGCTTGCTAATAATTATACTAAATTTCACATCTCAGACGTTCCCTTCGGTATTGAAATGTTAATATTTTGACACGTCAATATAAATGACCAAATCCTTTCAGTTTGCAATATGCAATTTTGCCCAACTGTGAGCTCACAACCAAAGGGATCAAAGATATAATTAATGTAGTTAAAGAATAATAAAACACCAGGCAGTAATAGAGTCCTTGCCAAATGTTATAAGAAACCCAACATTTATTGGCTCAATCATTAAAATAAGAGTTTAGCGGAAGGTACTATTTCCAGTATTTTGGCACAAGGAAAAGTGATTCAACCCAAAACCAGGGAAAGATTTTACTTTTCTTGGAATAATACCCACAATTCGGGTTTCCTCCTAAAGTTAAAAATTAAGAGCTTGCCTCTCAGTTTGTGAGATACCTTGGGGAGATTATTGGACCTTTTATAAATCATAAATGAAATGGCTCCATCTCAACTTGGGTTGGCTGTACAAATGAATCACCGCCATTACCTGAAAATGGGGAAGGGGAAGGAGCAGTAGAGATTCATGGTTGTCCCTCTAAACCCATTTATCCATCCCTTTGTTGTAGCATAGAACAACATGGGCCACAGAACCTGCCCAGGTTCTCTAACATTGCTGCCCCTATATACACTACAGGAAGTAGTTCCACTGCTAGTTAGATTTATAACCTATCTCTCCATCAGATGCTCAAGAATTCACAAACTTTCCTTACTCTTATATTTCCCCTATACAACAACAACCCTATAGTTTTGACACAGAGAAACTTTCCATGGTTTACAATAGATGTGAACCAGAGGTGGGTTCCTAATGGTTCTGTCTGGTTACACCGAACCATTAGTAACTTACCGGCACAGTTCGGTAGAACCATTAGTAACCCGGGCCTGCCATGCTCCCAAGCTGGTTCTTTCAGCAGCACCATAGGTGGCGTCATCTTGGATTTTGCTTCTGCTCATGCACAGTAGCTTTTTAAAAGCACTGTATATGTGTGTGCAAAGTGCGCACACAGCCGCAGCACCCCCCTAAGCGAACTGGGAGTAAGATTTAAAACCCACCTCAGATGTGAACCTGTGTTTCCTTCGTGAGCAGTGCTAGTCCAACACTCTCATCATTACATCGCACTGGCTCTCCAGTAGCAAAGTAACATTCAACTTCTAATCGTATGAGCTGATACTGTATATATGATATGCTAGATTGTAAAACTGTTGTATTGCTGAAAATGCATCATATTTTGAAATGCATTTTAATAAGTTTTGATCATTGGTCCTAATTGTTGTTTTGTACTATTAATCTCATTTTTCCTCAGATATCATTACAGTATTTTTTCCAACAATGAGTGTTCATTCTTTCAAAGTCTAGAGCCATGGCAGTGGTTAGAGTGCAGTACTGCAGGCTACATCTACTGACTGCTGGCTACCTGCAATTTGGCAATTCAAATCCTACCAGGCTCAAGGTTGACTCAGCCTTCCATCCTTCCGAGGTGGGTAAAATAAGGACTCAAATTGTTGGGGGCAATATGCTGACTCTTTAAAGCACTTAGAGAGGGCTGTAATGCACTGTAAAGCGGTATATAAGTCTAGGTGCTATTGCTACTACCTATCAGGCAGTCACTTATCTATCTTTCCATTACAAAATGGGTGTAACATCTCTGCTCTATACTATTGAGGTGTGTATGTGTGTGTGTGTGCATGTGTAATAATTAATTATATTAGAGAATAAGAGAACAAGAGAATCCCATGTATAAAAGAGAACAATTTAGGCCAGCAGATGACAATGTTTAGGCCAGCAGCTAACATAGTTTCAGAATTGGTATGACCAGTGAAATTGCTTTGATCAATGGAAACTTAATGGCAGGGACAAATAACCAGAAGCATTCATTGCATTCAAACCACAGAAGAGTTTATTATTGCTACCTCTAATACAAAAATCTAGTCAACTAATGGTCATAGTTAAATTGCGTTAGATAAGGGTCAACAGAATTCACAGGAGATTGGACAATGCAATGATTCTAAACTGATGACATGTTTAACCCCACCTTCCGATTCAGTCTCTTCTGCTACACTTATTTGGTGCCGAATGATGGAAGTGGCATTTTGGTTTCCTGGATTTACAGTGACTCTCTCCAGTCTCCACCATGAGTCACTATAACATTCTGGAAAGCTCATCTGGAATGGAATGAGAAGGCAGACTAAGTGAAGTGAGGCTGTATGGAAATTGACACACAGCACTACACAATTTAGCGAGAACTCTGAGTTGATTAGTTTGATGGTTCATTCGTTTGTTTTCTTGGCTGTCCATAGTATACTCAAGAATATTCTCCAACACCAAAGTTTAAAAGAACAAACATTCTTATTTAGTTTTTTCAACATCCAACTTTGATTCCATAGAGTGTTACAGGGAACAATCTGCTTTGGAGTATTCTGATCTTTGTAGGTATAGACACATCATGGCATCTGAATATCTTTTCCAAAGTTTTCATGGTTGCTATACCACGTATTAGTCGTGTATTTCGTGACTGCAGGTTCCTTTACTGTTGATGCTTGATCCAGAAAAACAGAAGCTAACTTCCACTTCAATCTCTTCATTGTCAATTCTAAGACTGGCTGTTCTGCTTGTTGGCATTATTTTGAACCTCTTTATATATATTACCCATCCCAATCTTTTTCACCCCACTCCTTGATTTTTATGACCAGAGCTTGCAGATCCAGTGCATTTTTTGGCTATTAAAGAAATGTCATCAGCGTAGTGCAAGTAATTGATGTTTCTTCTTCCAATTTTAAAACCACACTCATTTTCTTCCTATCCAGCTTTCCTTAAAACATATTCAGCACATAGGTTGAATAAATAAAGGAAGTGTATGCAGTCTTTGCCAACCTGAAGAGAGTCTTTAAGTCCTAACAGGATATTTATATTTACAGAAGGGACAGTAGAATACCTGGCCACCCATGCCTGACTTACTTTTAGTCAAATGCAAACGGAACCTGCATTCACCCTTTTCTGGCGGACAAAGCAAATGCAGGGACATAAGTAGTAGAGGTGAGTGCATATGAGAGACAGACCAGCAGAGATCTGTACTTGTCATCCAAGTGTAAATATCTAAGTCAGGGTTAAACAGCTGAACTTCTCCTTTACATCTGATGAAGGTGTGATGCCTGGAATCAATAACAAAAGGCATGTATTTGCTAGAAAATAGGAAGGTATTCCAGACCAGGAGTCTCCAACCTTGGCAACTTTAAGACTTGTGGATTTCAACTCCCAGAATTGGAATTGAAGTCCAGTATGGCTGGCTGAGGAATTCTGGGAGTTGAAGTCCACAAGTCTTAAAAGTTGCCATGGTTGGAGACCACTGTTCCAAACAACAAAGAGATCATTGTAAGTGGAGATTAATGGAATTGTCCAGTCTCTTGTTGACTGACATTTATCCTGGTTTACAGGAGATGATCAAGAATGGTCTGGTCAGCTGAGGAACAGCCGTCTTCACAGGAACTTTAGCCTACTGGAATACTGACAATTCTGCCAGTTTGTTTTTTATTCCCCAGCCAACCTCAGGGATCTGCTTGGGGTTGAAGCCATTGGAGAAATAACCCCATTCACTTTGTGCCCTGCCTCTTCCTCCCTTCTTCTATGTGGTCATAGAGGGATATTTAAAAAAAAAGTCAAAATACCAACCAGAGTTGGTATTTCCCCACTTTATTTTACACGAGTCACATGTATCATACTTGTAAAAAGTGACAGGACTTTCTTTTTATCCATATAAGGATGCAGATGTCTATGGAGATACTTAGTCATCCAGGTCATGGTTGTCCCAAAGGTGCTTTTTCAAGACTTTTTGGTTTTTTCTTTGAAGACGTTTTGCTTCTCATCCAAAAAGCTTCTTAAGTTCTGACTGGATGGTGGGGAATGGAAGGATTTATACTCCTTGCAGGCAGCTGGTCATTTGCCTGCTTTTAGTGTGTGAGAAGCAAAAGGTCTTCAAAGAAACACCAAAAATTCCAGTTGCCTCTTGAAAAAGTACCTTTGGGATAAGCATGCAGATTTGATGAAAACCTGGGGAGTCATGCAAATATACTGACGTCAGTATAATGAAAGGACAGGAATATCAGAATAACTTTATTGTCACTTCGAATGGACACTAACCAGCATACATTAAAATGAAATTTCGTTGAAGGTGGAGTCAGAAGAAGGAGCTGTAAAAAAAAAATTTAATACATAAATAAATCCAAGAGACATTATGCTAGTTTAGTTGTGTTTTTTCCATAATCACCTTTAAAGTTAAAATGCCTTTCTTTTGAGATAACTTGCTTGCTAACTAAATGAAAATGATTTATTTCCTTTCCTTCCGTTGTGTGAGAAAAGTGGAATAGAAGACATCAGAAACGCACATCCCAAACTATATTTAGTCTATTGGAAAATCAATAATGCAGCAGAGAAAACTATTTTCAATCTTCTGAAAAGCCTTCTCGGAACCGTGAAGAACGGTAACGGAAAAGAGGCAGAGAGTTCTTGGCAATGTCCTTTTAAGTTAGCAAGAATTTGAAAGCAGGTGACACAGCGGTATTGCCCCCTGGTGGCTGTCAATGGGTTTTGCATGGCATTGCATTATTTTATAAATGCCTTTTATTTAAAAAGGAGGGAAATTTTAAAAGATGCACCATAAGTAGCAGAAAAGATCATCCCAGCCAGCCTCAGAGTTACAGTTTTGACATAAAGGGGGGGGGGAGGAAGAGAAGGAAAAAAGGGAAACACAATCAGGTACCAATACATCTTCATAACAACGAATCAATAGAAGGTGATGAAAAAGGAAGCGAGCTAAGGGGATTCCAGAGTAGACAACTTTAGAAGCTCTAAAATGTGTGGACTTCAACTCCCAGCATTCCCCAGCCAGCCAGCAGCTGGTACCTGATGCTC
>JANHFT010001528.1:54135-64309 GCA_032467955.1 Pseudoxenodon macrops
GCTAGCCAGATGAATACCTGGTAGGCAGATTTTTTTCACTATTTTCCTCCCCAAAAACTCAGGTGCGTCTTATACTCAGGGGCATCTTATACTCCGAAAAATACGGTAGTTTGGATCCTTTCCATGCTAGTCCATCCCTCATCGTCAAAACATCTTTATTGTCAGTAAGCCAGGGGTTGGCTGGTAGCATGGCTTTTAATATTGCTGTCCATTTGTCCTGGATATGGTTTGGTAGCCACCTGGCTTGAGTCCTGCTGGTGACCTGCGCTGCTAGCTGTGCAGGAGGAATGATGGTGTGGACCACTTCCTCCTGTGGCTCTCAAACTGTGGTTTTCTCAACAAGGCATCTGCTAATAAGGTTTTTCCGGCTGGGATGTACTTCAGTAGGAATTTGAATCATCTGAAGTACTATGTCCAGAGGACTTCTTTGGGAGACAATCTCCTGGGGGTCTTGGGAGCTTTGAGGTTTTTGTGATCAGTTGTGAAAGGCATCTTCTCGCCTTCCAGGAAGTGTCTCCATGAAAGGAGAGCCAACCAGACTGCAGAGGCTTCCTTCTCAAAGGTGTTCCTCCTTCTCTCGGTGTTGGTGAGTTTCTTGGACACAGAGGCACAAGGCAGGAGTTGTCCATTGGGGTCTTTCTGCTGGATAAACACTGCCACAGCTACGTCACTGACATCTGCTTGGATGATGAACTGTTGCTCTGGGTTTGGATGTTGAAGGATCGGTTCCTGAACAAAGAGCCTTTTTAAGTTTTCAAAGGCTTTTTGACAGTCCATTGTCCAAGTGAGTGGCTGTTTCGGCTTTTGCATCATTGGAGGAGACCCCATCTTTAACAGTTCTGTTAGGGTTAGGGTGACTTCTGCAAACACCGGGATAAACTGCCTGTAAAAGTTGGTAAACCCCAAGAAGCTTTGAAGTTGTTTGTGGGTGAATGGGGGCTACTAGTCTAGCACCCTAGACTAGTCTAGCAGTCTAGTTTTACTTTCCCTGGGTCCATTTCCATCCCTCCACTGGATATCCGGTAGCCTAGATAATCTAGGGAAGTTTTGTGGAATTCACATTTTTACAGCTTTGTGCAAAGCTTTGCGGGGAGGAGTTTTTTCAACAAGTGCTGTACTTGCTTTACATGTTCATCAAGGGTTTCACTGAATATGAGAATGTCATTCAGGTAAACGAGGACCCCTCTGTATAGGTGCACATGTAGCACCTCATTGATTAGCTGCATGGACACTGCTGGGGCTCCTTGCAGGCTGAATGACATGACTTTTCTGAGATTTAAAATACCCCAAATTTTGTACTCACTAATTCAACAGACAATTCTGATGTACAAAAATAAAGGTTTGTTAAAATGTGTTTGCAAAGGCAGGCCTCCACATCCTTTCCCAAGTTGGATTGAGATCGTGAAGTGAAAAAAGAATATACAAGCTACACACTTTATACTCCTACACATTGCATGCCCCACCTAAGAAACTCCCCCACACCCCTTTATTCTCCTAAGTCATTTCTTAAGTCATTCTACACTCTAAGGGGTCAGCATGACATTTCTCCCCAGAGGAACAGATACCTTATTTCATTCACTGGTAGCTTCGTCCTGGGCGGATGTTCCTGTCTGACTGGATGTGCCTAGGGCGTGGCTGTAAATTAGTAACAAGTCATCCTATATTGTTTTACTAAGTACATCCTGTGGTTAGTCTGCAATAGTAAAAAGCATTATGGCTTAATAGTATCTGAATCATTTTATAAAAGAGTAACTTTCCATCCATTCTCAAATTGGTGTGCAGTGCTCTATAGTGTCGTTTTGAGGGTAGGAGGTGAAGCAATTTATGAACAGGATGCGAGGGGTCAGTAAATACTTTCACGGGCCTCTTTTTGACTCATGCAGTGTACAGGTCCTCAATGGAAGGCAGGTTGGCAGTAATTATTTTTTCTGCAGTTCTGATTATCCTCTGAAGTTTGTGTCTGTCTTGTTGGGTTGCAGAACCAAACCAGACAGTTATGGAGGTGCAGATAACAGACTAAATAATTCCTTCTCTAGAACTGTATCAGCAGCTCCTTGGGCAGTTTGAGCTTTATCAGACTATAATAAAATCTGCAAGCAGATAAAAAGAGATTCTTAACTTCCAGCCAAACCTCTTATGCATCTTAGCTCTCTTCATACTGTATAACTGAAAATCTAACAGAGCTTAGAGTTAACTAATCAGAACAAAGCTAATCACTAATTGCTGCCTATTCTTCAAGTCCAGATTTGACAACAGGATGCTTCTCATTTACAGTATAATACTGTACAGTACTATATTAGCATAAACTTTTCAAAATATATTTATGGGTTTATTTATATTCTCTTCTGGAGCTTTGAATTCTTCCAGAAGAAACAAAAAATAAATGATTCTACCACCCTCTGTGGGTTAGATTGAGAATTACATCATCTCCCCATCTAGTTTTTTGTTTTTACAGGCTTTTGCTTATCCATTTAATTACTACAATGAGTGGTAAGATTTAATTTTTACAAGAAAAATACTTATGGTTGAGTTTTTTTTGTCATTGCTTGGAAATCTTTATTAATTTATTTAGAATCTGGGAATCTGAAAGAATTTCAGTCCATCAAATCCAACCATAAATTGCTTGAGAGCCATGTTTAGTTCTATTTGGATAAGCTACTTTAAAATGTAGGTCCCCCCCTCCCGTTTGTTAATATAAGATTTTAATATTTAAAAGCTGGACAAAACTGCATTTTTTTCCAATAGCACCAGTGGTGCCCAAAGATGGAAGTCAAAACATTAATGTGGCAGGCATAGCCTTCTGATCCAAGCTCCAACCCAGAGGTGGGTTATGAATCTTCTTACTGCCGGTTCGCTCAGGGTCCTGCCTTGAGCGCATGCACAGCAATAAAAAAATAGCTTCTGTGCATGCGCAGAAGCAAAATCCAAAATGGTGGTGCCCACGGAGACACTAAAGGAACCGGCTCAGTGATGTCATCGCGGAGTTACTACCTACTCTATAGAATCAGATAGAACCAGTAGGAACCCACCTCTGCTCCACCCCCTTTGTTCATGCTCAGGTAGAAAGCCAATTATGGAATCATTAGATTAAGCACAGAAATTATTCTGTATTTTAATAGTTCTCTCAGACACATACCCATACCTTACTGAAGATATTTTTCCACACATAAAAAATAATACAAATGTTGAGTTTAAGAGAAATGAAGAAAAGTAATGGAAAAATAAAAAAGAAATATAGAAAAAGCAGAAAAGAAAAAAAGAATAATGAAGTAATGGCTTCCAGTCTTCTTTACAGCAGTCATACATTTATATTTTGATGCATTTATAGGTACATTTATACTTTGTCCTCTAAAGTTCAGGTCTAAATTTCCCTCTTTCCATAATCTCCCCCTTTTAGTCCTCAAACTCATAAATCATCAGTCCATTTATTTTATTTTTTCCAGCAAAAAGTGCTTATGGGGTTAACAGTTTTCATTCATCACTATGAAAGAGGATTTGCTTAAAAAATGGGGAAGAGAATTCCAGTTAAATCCTGACAGATGGGATGCAAAATTGTTCCATTTGTTTAGCTATGAGGTCTCTAAGAGATGCGTGTGAATATTCTGTATATGTGTTTAGTTATGAGGTCTCTAAGAGATGCGTGTGAATATTCTGTATATGTGTTTAGCTATGAGGTCTCTAAGTGATGCGTGTGAATATTGTGTATTGCCCTGTAATAATCTCTCCCCGACAGCCTGCAATTTCCCAACCTGGCCGAAAACTTCCTTAGTACAGATTTAGAATTGGACTCCCCCCCCCCCCCTCCAATTCCACAGCAGGCTTGTTTGAATGTGCCACCTTCGCTATAAAGGATTCGACTGCCAGCCATTCAGCGGACGCCACATCCTTTTTGAAGCTCCGCCCAGTACCAAAGCCACCGTGTTGGAGCGTACCATTCGTGCTGCCCAAGGGGAAATGAACACCAGAGCCGACGTTCCCATTCTTGAAACTGCGTTCCACTCCCACAGGTTGAAAGGAGCAAATCGATCTGCCTTGTCCAAATATTAGTCCTGCTGTTTTAAGAGCAAGTGTTACGTCGGGCTAAATGGTATATTCCACAGCTCCGGGCGGAAGTGGGGTCTTCCCTTGGTGTGCAGGCGAGTGGGAAAATGGCGGTCCCGGGTAAGGAGTGTGGTGAAGTGGTGACGGCGTGGAAAGGGATTGTTGCTTTTGCAGTCCTGCTTAGGGAGGGAGGGTAGAGGAGCCCTTTCTGAAGTCTGGGGTGTGTGAGTTCCCCCCTCAGGGAATCTGGGAAAGGACCTTGGCACGATCAGAATGAATCTTACCTATCATGTCAAGGCTGATAGAAAAAGCTTCACCTGCTGAATACCTACCTGTCAAGCAGTTGAGGATCACAAAGGAGCCTTGGTTGGAGCGAAAGGCCTTAGTTGTTATTTAAAGCAAGTGAGAATTGTATGCGTTCCTTAAACTTAACTCTAAATGGAACTGAGCCTGTTCGCTACTGTAGCATTAACTGTGAGCAGGCTAGATAGTATAAAGGCTTTATTTTCCTACGCCTTCATCCTGTACATTTTTATTTTATGTTCATTGATGCTTTCTGTCAGGTAATTGTGCTTAGGGTAATTTTATGTTCTTTAATCTCCAGTCAGTATGCGGATGTAAATTTAATCTGTTTCAGAAAACACATTCTTGAATATAACATTGCATTAGAAGATTGTAATAATTTCAGCCTTTTTGATAAGTAAGCCTGGTTCGATACTACCTGGGTTCTGCCACTTTCTCTTGCACGCGGTCAATCTCTGTACAGTTAAAGAAGGAGAAGAAAATTGTTGTAAAATAGCTTGAAAGGTTGTTTGTATGGATTCATTTCTGTTTTGTAATGGTGTGAATGTGAAATTGGAAGGCGATTGATTCCGAGGGTCATTCTAAATTAATGGGAAGTTACTTGTGTTTGAGGCAGAATAGTATCTTCAAGTCCTGTGACAAACTTTTTTTAATGTCAGTGTAACTTCTGAATGACTAGTTCCACCACACCTTGTGTTTTCCAAGCTTCTTTGCACTATAGGTAGCAGGCAATTGATTGCAACTCAGATAAAACAATTCCCCATCTGTCCCCTTCCAGCCAATTATTTGCATTTTGATTTGGGCTAATAAAAACATTGTCTTTTTTCATTCCAAGATATCTAGGAGAATACAATTATTTTTAAAACAAATCAACATTTGATTTGCAGATATATTCCTTGTTATCTTGGAAAGGTAACCTGTTTTAATAGAACATGTTAAAAGTATGTTGTGAATGAGCATCAAATTGATTTCTTGTGATTATATGTTTTTGACTATAATACTTTTTCTCCTTGGGCTAAGGATATCTGCATAATGTAATGATGCAACTAGATAAAGAAAAGTATTTAAAAACTAACATATGCACTTCACAACAATATTCACAGGCATTTAACTTTTCTCCTTTTTTTTCAGGGTATCTTACGGTTTTCATTTTAGTCTTAATATCTGTGGACAAGATAGCAGCCTTGACGTCTAGTCATTATTTCACACTACATGATGTTCAGAGGTTACAAAATTCTTTGGATCGTCCATTTACTGATTTGGAAGGAAGTTATTATACCATCGTAGGATTGAATCAATTAGGTGGGAAAGTAGATGATGAAAAGGTGAGGATATATCTTTGGGACATTCAGTGTATTGATGAATTCATGATGAATGAACTGATTATCTGCAGATAAATTACTGTAAGCATAAATTTTGCCATGAGCTCTGGGCAAGTAATATTTCTTTCAGGTATACAAATATGTACTTCAGGAGTCCCCAACCTGTGGGCCATGGGCATGCACAGCCCCACTCATGAGAGCATCACCACGAGCGTCATGGGTACTCACGGCTCTACTCACAAGAGCAATGGGTGTTTGTGTGCATGTGCACATACATATGCCTACCCACCCACCCCCGGCAAAACCATCCCCTCTTTACCCTGAAGCTGAACATTGCTCTCTGACAATACTGTACAACAAAAGGACAAACCGGAAAACAATCAGTTCAATCAGGAGAGTTCTTTTTTTTCCCCTTAAGATCTAATAATTCTTACCTGGAATTATTTATGCTTTAGCCTTATTCTGTTTGTTATTTTTATATAAATCACAATAAGTTACTGAGTTTTATTGCAACTATCTTTAACAAACATACATGGAGTAGAATCAATAAGCTTTACATTAATGTCTCTACTTCTGGGGGAGAATCATGGGAGAGACATCAAAAGTAAGAGAAGCAATAAAACTTAAATAAAAATGTATTCTTTTGAATCAGGCAATTGCTTATTTTGAATTCTTAAAATCATTGGCTAATGCAGAGGTGGGTTTCTAACGGTTCGGTCCGGTTCTACCGAACCGTTAGTAACTTACCCGCCCAGTTCAGTAGAACCTTTAGTAACTTGGGCCTACCAGGCCCCGAGCCATTTCTTTCGGCTCGGTGGCCTGGATTTTGCTTCTGCGCATACGCAGAAACTTTTTTAAAGTACTGCATGTGCGTGTGCAAAGCTCATGCTTGGCTACAGGGCGCCCCTGAGTGAACCAGCAGTAACAACATTTAGAACCCACCACTCAGCTAATGTGTACTGAACCCTTTCTGTTAACATTTTAGGAAATAAAGAAGAAATTATGTACTTTATATAGTAGATAAAGAATATAGATATAGATAAAGAAATAAAGAACCGTATCACATTTTAACATAATGTAATTTATTATTCACCCATAAAATATATTTGTTTCACTTTTATTTTTCTCTAGCTTCTTTGAGTTGAATTGCCCATATTTTTATTCATCAGTCTCATTCTCAGTCCTGGAGATCTTTGTATAAGTGTGGAGTACAGAAACTTAAGAATGTAACTTTGTTCATGTGACAAGCATCTTCTTAATTTTTATAAGGCAAAAGCAAGAAAGTCTAGAAGTAGCCAATGTGTATATATATATATAAAGGAACTGTGTTGTAAGTAACAATATGTTCGATTAGGGAGATCAAGGTTCAAAGCCAAGTCAACCATAATACTCAACAGATGTTGAATACCGTGATAGTAAAAGCTCAGATGCGCTGGTGTCCTTGCTGGTTTTGGAACCAACATAACCTGTTATATACTATTTTGTACCATCCCAATTTAGGTCAATTAGGAATGGGCTGTGTATTATTTATTTTTAAAATGGTATGAATCTGCCTTATGTTGAGTCAGAATAGTGTTCAGTTTATCAATATTGTCCATATTGGTAATGGTCCTTCATGGTTTCACGCATAATTTTTCTGGAAATAATAGAAATTAAAACTGATGTTCTTTATGCAGAATATATTCTTTTCTGCAGGACTAATGCCTGTTCCTGCTGCTCATATCTTCTTCAAAGTATTTTAATCCAGCTATATGTATTCTAGTTTGAACATTTATAGTTCTTTCTGGATTTAGCAGTACAGTTCCTCCAACAGATGGTGCTAACACTTCACTTGCTGCCTATTTTTGTATTATCCACTAGGGCAATTTCTATCAGTTATTTAAATTAAACCCATAAAGAAATCTCAGCCTGTTTAATTCTGTCTAGCTTGGAAGCTACACGGGGTCAGTGTTATTTAGTATTTGGATGAGAGACCTCCAAGGAAAACCAGATTACAGACTAGATGAGAAACTTTCCAAAAGTTTGTAATGGTGAATCATTTCTATTTAGCTGCCCAGGGAGCAATATGGACAACTTATTAATAAAATCACCAGGAATTGAACTCAAATTGAAAGAGTATATATTTTTTAAATTTGATAAATATCCATGTCTGATTTACTGTAATTGCCTTGAGGCTACCACTGGTAGGAACTAGAAGATACCTTCCTTCTTTACATCCTGTGTTATTTTATGTTACCTTATCTGTTATGTACTGAAAATATTCTATAGATGCCTCTGTTTGCTTCCATAGGTAAAAAGCCTCATGTCTTTGAGAATGAGGAAGCAAAGCAACCTGTAATATAAGCAAGAAAGGAAATAGAACCTTTTATTTTTATTTATTTATTTTTCTTTGCTACTATAGTGGAGGGAAATAAATGAATTATGAACTACTTATACCAGATCTCGCTGTTGTATGTCTAAGCCTGGTATTGGTTAGTCTTTTCTACAAAACTACATTGGTAAGTTTTTCCCCAGTAAATAACTGGGAATGATACATTTAGCATGTGCTGATTGCCTTAATTATTTAAGCCCACTTTTTTTTCTTAATAGGCCGCTTGCAATTTTATAAAATCTAAATTGAAACCCGATAGTATTGATTCCCTCTTCTATGCTGCACAAGGAAGTCAGGCACTAGCTGGATGTGAGGTAAGTTCAGTTTTTATAGGAAAAATACATTATCTTGTACAAATGTTTCATCTGTTTGTCTTATGATTATTTTGACAACAGCTGTTTCCAAGACATCTGTTTGTAGGCTAAAATAAGAGGTTATTGGAGTTACATTAAATAACACTATAGCAGAAGGCAGATTATTTAACCTATTTTAAGCAATATGACAGTGCAAATTAAACCACCAGGACTTCAAAATAAAGTTAGGCATAATTGTGGTCTATGCTGGATATAGTTTCTATTTATGTAGTTAATATTCTAATATTGTTCAAGACATTTCATTTAATCAGCTGTATGAATGTCAGTCTCAATTCTCTCTGTATATCCAAAATAGTACTGTTCATTTATAGAGGACAGTATCATTAGGTTTTGAAGAACCTAATGTTTATGTATGATGTAAACAGTAGTATAAAGAGAAGTTCCTGGGTTCAATACCTTGTCCTCCAGTTAAAGAGATCACATAACATTAATGGGAAACAACTCTGCCTGAAATTCAGGAGTTATACATCAGAATGGACAGTACTGTGCCTAATAGTCTGATTGGGCATGTCAGCTTTTTGTTTCTGTATTTTAAGGAGTTTGAAGACTTGACTTCCATCAGGAAGCAATTATTAGCTATGATGCTAAACATTTATGGCAATGATTTATGTATACTGCATTTAGTGTATTATTCCTAGATTGCGATTTCAAATGAAACCAGGGAATTGCTACTTGAAGCTATCAGTGAAGATTCTTCAATCACCCAGATTTATCATGCTGTTGGAGCCCTGAATGGTTTTGGGCTTCCTCTTGCTTCCCAAGAAGCCCTGACTGCACTCACTTCTCGTCTTAGCAAAGAAGAAAACGTCTTGGCGTAAGTGTTTATCTTGAGGATCACTCAGAGAAACATATGGAATGCCAAGGCTAGGCTGCTGTGTTGCTATTTACATTATAGTTTTTTCTCTTAAGATGAACTGAGTTATTTAACAAGGTGTAACTTACTGACACTTATGTAATTTACGCCACATAGTTTACAAGCTATAAGCATAGAGCAGAATTGGGAACATAATTGGATTACTGTGCATTAACACTTCTGACTTAGCTATTCATAGAATCATACTTGAATGTTAGAATTTGGATACCGCTGCAGTCTGTAATCTAGGAAAATAAAGTTGACTTTAATCAAATCATAATTTTTTTTAATAACATCTTATTTTATGCAAACCTTTTTACCTTATGAATACCGATTTGTAAGTGCTATTTTTTATAAATATACTTATTTCATACTTCTGAGATGAATCTGCTTGAATGGTTGTTTCATGGTTTATGTTGTTTCAGAACAATTCAGGCTTTGCAGACTGCATCCTATTTATCTCAGCAGGCAGATTTAAGAAGCATTGTGGAAGAAATAGAGGTTTGTTTGAGATTTATTTGTTATAATTGAAATTAAACCCTGGCAAGACCAAGTGGCTCTGGGTTTGGAGTTCGTTGGGTCAGGGAGAATTGCCACCTTTGGTCTTGAATGGGGTGGCACTACACCAAACAGACCCTGTGCGTAATCTGGGGGTTCTCCTTGAAGAGCAGGTGACGGTTCATATCTACCCGACCCATTAGAGCAGGGAGGCAGGGAATGCTGGGAGTCTCATCCGTGAGGGAGATAGACCTGGTGGGATCCAGAAGAAGGGCCTTCTCTGTGGTGGCTGCCTCTCTCTGGAACATCATTCCCCCCAGAAATTAGAACAGCCTCCACTCTAATACTCTTCCAGAAGGCGCTGAAGACCTGGTTCTGCCAGCAGGCCTGGGGAACCCAGAGTCGGCAGGAG
>JANHFT010001528.1:65303-84157 GCA_032467955.1 Pseudoxenodon macrops
TCGTGTGATCTGCTGTCGCTGGGGTGGGGGGTGGGGGCTGATTTTATTATATTTTATTATTTTATTAGTTTTATTGTTTTTTAATGTGGCTTTAAATTATGTAAGCTGCCTTTAGTCGCCACGGGTGAATAGGCAGCAATATAAATTCAATAAATAAATAATAGATTAGTTTTATTCTCATCTAACTAACCACATAACATTTATTAAACCGATTTTTAAAACAATATACAGGTAGTACTTGACTTAGAATAACTCATTTAATGACCAAAAATTACAGCAGCACTTTAAAAAAGTGACTTGTGATCATTTTTCACACAACTGTTGCAATATCTTTCTGGTCATGTAATCAAAATTCAGACCCTTGGCAACTGACTCATATTTATGACGGTTGCAATGTCCCAGGGTCATGTCCCTTTTGCAATCATCTGATGAACAAAGTCAGTGGGGAAGCCAGATTCACTTAACAACTGTTACTAACTTAACACTGCAGTGTTTTACTTGACGACTGTGACAAGAAAGGTTGTAAAATGAGGCAAAACTCACTTAATAAATATCTCACTTTGCCCCAGAAATATTGGCTCAGTTGTGGTCGTAGGTCAAGGACTGTCTGTAACTATATTTTAAATACTAACAATATTCTAAAAGCAGTAAAGGAGTAACTGGCACTCAAGTCTCAAATATTTATTTTTTTCATGAATCCATGCTTTATTTCAAGGAAGTGAGGATATTTACCAGTAGTAGCTAGTGTCAGAGGGGGGCAAAAAGAGGTCGAATTTTCCTTTTCTCTTAATTACTTTTGACCTCTCACTCTCACAAAGTCCATCCATTACAGAGTTAGGGTGCTTGAGGTTGTTGCTGTCCTAACCTCCTATTCCCAGGTCCCACTGTGCAAATTTTCTTGTTGTGTTCGCATTTAATATTCAAGTTCTTTTCTTCACTGAGTTCTGTTCATTCGTTAGAATCGGAATACCCTTTTCTCCATTTAATGTTCCCTAGATATGAAAAGAATATCCCAAGATTAATAAGGGAAAAAGAAAAAAAAGGCAGCAAAACTCCTGGGCATGGGAGGACATGCTGTACATTAGATGGATGAGATAGACATAAAATTATTTCCTGTCATCTTTTTGTAGGATCTTGTTGCACGCTTGGATGATCTAGGAGGAGTGTATCTACAATTTGAAGAAGGGCTTGAAGCAACTGCATTATTTGTAGCTGCCACTTACAGACTCTCGGATCATGTTGGCACTGAGCCGGCCATAAAAGAAGTAGGTAACTTTTGGAACCTGCTATTTAATGGTTTAGAATAAAGAACTATAAATTCAAAGCTGAATTTGGACTATTGCAAGATGTGAATGGGTTCATAAATTAATAATAATTTATATTTAACTGTCCGGATTTCGGTTATATGACAATGAAATGTCAGGTTTTTAATGCCAGTATCAAAGCAGAAATGGTGTCTTAACAATACAGAGCTCATCTGCACTCCCCCCCCCCAATACCATTGCTAGTACTATGATATTGAAATAGTTGTAGTCCTTCCTTAACCTAAGGTCCAGTTGCTTAACTCAAAGTTACAACATACCTCCCCAGAGCTACCTACAACCCAGTTTCAAAATTATAAAAGACACAACACGCACATACTCTGTGTGGTTATGTGATAATATTTTGAGTGCTTGTGAATTGGCTCACATTTATGACCATTTGTCACATCCCATGCTCACATGGTCTCAATTTTGAGCGTTTACTTTTCGTTCTGGGGAAAAACACTTATTGGGGAAAATAAGGTCACTTAACGACTGTGGCATTTGCTTAACTGCTGCTGCGAAAGAGGTCATAAAATCAGATATAGTCACATCATGACTGCTTTATGACCATTATTCCGGGCTCAATTATGGTTGTAAATTGAGGAGCAATTGTCAGACAAATGTGCATGATGCCCATACTGAATCTACATTCTCAACCAAAAAAGCAGGACTTAAAAATAATAATAAATGAATGTGCATCTTTAAAACATAAAGCAATCAGATAAAAACTGTATGCATGCAAAGGTTTCAAAAAAGATATCAAATGTTTATTATCTAGGTGTGCACAGAAAGGTTATGCAGTTTGTAAAATTGACATTAAGATACAAGTTTAAATTTTATGGGAAAGTCAACAACTACAGGAAAATTAGAAAATGCTTGTAATCTGTAAGAATACTGAGTTATCCTGGCTCAGATGTCAGGTGTGATTAGGTACTCACAATGACAGGATGGAAACAGTGAATTTAACAAATTGAAAGGAAAGAAATTTAAGGTAAAAGCATTAATTAATGGACTACATCAGATGACCTTATAATGTGGAGAAAGGTTCAAGTTATTATGAAACTTTTTTAATGTATCTTCCAAAAAAATGTCTTTTGTCTTGACAGTTAAGGGCTAGTCATAAAATTGTATTTAGCTGAACTGAAAATATAATTAGTGCCTATTATTTCCAATTAGTATTGGGAATGTGTAATGGACTAGAAAGATCTCGAGTCTGTTTCCTCTTTAAGAATTGCTGCAAAACCAATACTTTCTAAATCACATCTTTAAACATTACCCAGGTGAATCTAAAGTGATGTGTTATTGGCTTCTTGTCATAAATGTTTTTAAAAATACCAAAGTCCCAAATTGGCCCAATTAAAAGTAATTATTTGGTGTGAGTTATGCATTGTGTTGTCAGGAACTTTGAGATTTTTTTTATATATAGAAATTGTGTTAATAAATTCTATTTCGGAGAAATTAAAATTACTTGAGGTTTTTGTAATTTAATAAGGCTATGCCTATTTATATGGGCATGCGTTTATATGATTCCACATAAAGAATTAAGTTTGACAAATTTCCAAACCAGTGAAAGCTGTGCTTTTAATGAGATGTGATGCTTTGATTAGGTGCCTAAAATGGAGGTAAAAATAATCTCTCTAGCTTTCCTTTATAAGAAGAATAACAATAACTAAAATCTCTTTGTTTGAAGAATATGGACAAATAGGGTGTTATTAATTCAAAATTAGTAACACCCTCTTCCCAAAAGGTTCATAAACCTTTTCTTTTCCTTACAATCTTTTTTTTTTAAATGCCTCAGAAATCATGATTACTTTGCCCTATGCAAACATTGTTTCCTTCAGCTGCTTTGAGACATGCCAGGTCATTGGTTCTCTGAGTCATAGCACTTTCCCTTTCTGAGTACAGAAATTTAGCTGCCCATTTAGATTTACATGATAATCTCTGTCTTTTTAAGTAGAACCTGTATCTCCAAGGAGTAATAGTACCATTAATCTATAAAAACAGGATAAACTACTAATTTAAATATTTATCCCATTGAAGGTTTAAAATATGCGTTGAGGTAATTGCCCCAGGACCATTAGAACTCTATTATCAATTCATTTTAAAGTTGCTGTTGACTGCAATCTACTGTCAAATTTTCTGGTTAACCATATATGTAAAAATATTGACAGTGACCTTGGTCTGTATGTAACAGTTTCACCTTTGATTATCAATTGTATACAATCATGTTTTTATAAAAGGTAACCAAACACCTGATAACATTATATGCCTACTAAAGCAGGGGTCCCCACTACTGCAGCCCACTGCCAGGTTGCAACTTGTTCAGAACTGGGCTGCGGAAGTGGCAGACAAGCATGTGCGAAGCTCCACTTGCACACACAGTGGGTGGGCAAGCAGGCACATGCAGCTCCATTTATCCGAACAGAGGGTGCAGGTGCCCGCTGCTTGTGCAAATGGTGCTGTATGCGTGTGCTTGCCCACCACTCGCATGTAACCATCCCCTCTCCGCCTCCTGCCAGTCTGTAAAGCCAGAAAGATTGGAGACCCTTGTGCTAAAGTTAAGTCTCATATACTTCCTATATCATATATGCTCCACTGTTTCTATAGATATTAGTAATAATTTTAATTTCAGCTATTGCTTGCATTCTTTTAAGTATCCAGGAATAGTTATTCCAAGGAAAATTCATTTGTAGATATCACATCTCAAAGTTTTAATCTCAGATAAAAATAGAAAAAATAGGTGATTAAAATCTACTGAATTTAAAAAAATGGACATTACTGTTAGATTGATTTACTAAGAAGTACTCCAATAATAATTACCTTACATTATTTTCAGTAGATTGTTAAAATATTAAGACATTCATTTTTAACAGAAGGACAATTTCCTAGATTTTCTAAATTAAATATATTATTAAGATGAAGTTTTAATTTTCCTGGTTTTTGACTCTATCACTGGATTTTTCTTTAGAACACCCCAGTCTTACTGTTTCAGATTATTCTTTTTTGTGTATGTGCTTTCAAGACAGTCTCCATTTTTGGACACTGCCTGGACTTGTCCCTGCATTTTCCTTAGCAAGATTTTGTTTGAAGTGATTTGCCATGACCACCTTCCTGGGAATGAAGAGAGAGTGACCGGCCCAATTGGTTTTATGGCTGAAGTGGGACTAGAACTCACAATCTCCTGACTTCTAGCATGGTATCTTAACCATTACACCAAACTGGCTCTCCAGTTTTGTGTCATTCTAAGTCTTTTTAAATATACAATTAAAAGAGTATTGCTAAGGTAGGCATTAAATGTCTGGAATAAAGAATTGGAATATGCCATATTATCAATAACTAAGGATCTTAAATAATGTTAAGTATGTTTCTTATAGTTTTAATATCAGACTAATTCAACAAAATCTTTTTTTCACACTTTATAAACAAACCAGAGAAAACTTTAGATTGGCTGTTAGCCTCGTCTTATGAACAACAAAGCTCTTACTCATATGGTATGGGCTTGTCCCCTTGGTTTATAATTTTGGTTTAAACGGGGTTTAAAAATATGAACACAGAAACGAATTACTGCACATGCCAAAAACTTTCAACTTAGTTGAAAGAATTACAACTAAGAATTACAAATGAAGAATTACAAAAAAAATTAACATAAGGGACAACTCCCCCCCCCAAAAAAAAAAATAATAATTCAGTGTATTCCTAGACTGATACCGGATCACCAGTATATGCTTGTTTTCTGTTTATGAACTAGCTCTCTATCAAGGTAATGGAAAAACTGAGCAATAATAAATATTTAATGTAATCAAGATTTAATAGTATGTTTAGAAATTTGGCTGAATAATTTCTGTATGTAATACAGCTTTTTTATTTTTCCATAGTTCCTTTCTTTTTTGTATCTTAAAACAATAACATGCTGAAACCAATTTTTGCTTATTTATTATTTTTTTATTTTCAGGATCAGCTCATCCAGCTGATGAATGCAGTTTTCAGCAAGAAAAACTTTGAGATTCTTTCCGAAGCATTCAGTGTGGCTTGTGCTGCAGCCTCCCTTTCCCAGAATCGTTACCATCTGCCGGTCATTGCTGTGACTGAGGGACCTGCTGCAGTTTCTCACCATCAACCAATACTCACGGTCAGTGGCTGCACTGAGACTGTCTTAATGCCTGAAGTAGAAAGTGAAAATGTTTGCATTGGGAAGATAATACTAAAAATGGTTGTTAAAGCAGAAATGACTGACATTTTCTGGAACCAGTCTATCCGCCGATAATGAACTGGGAACCAAAAATTAATTTCAGAGTATTTTATAGAATGCATATTATAAAACGCCAAGTCATGTCTGGGGAATTGCATTAAAAAAACAATGCGAGACTTAAAAATATAGCATGTCTCTCCCATGCAACTATTATTTTCCCCCTTTGGAGTACATAAAATGTATGCTTGGAACTATAGGTGTGAGAGAATGAAGCTGAGCTGTTTCAGAAAAACAAAAATACATGGAAAATTGAATTATGTGTCTCACCTGTCTAAACTGTGTTACAGTCTTGAGGTACAACATATCCTCTTAGTTGATGGATAAGTGGAAAAGGAGTATTTTTAATGATAAGCTCTATTTAGGTTATAATAAATAATGCAGTATAAATTTAAATAAGAACTAAAGGTATAACAAGGCATTAATTAGATGTGGTTTTTGGAAGATGGCCAGAAATGATATCTGAAGTAAAACAAACAGAAAATTGTCAGGACTTCTCCAGAGCTTTGTCTTTTCTTGAAATTTGTTATTTCGCTGATAGTCTTCATATATGAGGAGGAAAAATAATTTTAAAAATCTTTTACATTCTTTAGCTTAAAGTGACAAATGTGATGTCACAACCACTAACTCAAGCAACCGTAACCTTGGATCACGTAAAGTCTGCTGCAACTAAAGCCACAGTCCTTCAGCAGTCTACTTTTTCTCTGTCTGGGTAAGTGGAATATTGTTTTTCAAAACCTTTGTTCTTCATTTTCAGCTTGGAAGATCCCCATTCTTTCCAAGAATGTGGAAAGCTTGTGGAGATTAAAAATCAATATGATCCAGTAATGCTCATGAATAGCTCAGGCTTTTTGACATTTGGAATTTATCGTTTTTGTTTCCAAATAGTATCTTGTGACTTTTCATTCTATTCCCTTGCTGTTCGAGGTTTTGTGAGCCAGTGTTATAAGCAAGTGCATCCTGCTTCTGGCATTTTTAATAATTGTTACGTATATGGCCATCAATTTTCTGCAATTTTACAGCTATGCTTTTATTAACAGAGACGTCTTTGAGCTGAATTTCATGAGTGTCAAGCCTGCTAGCGGCTATTATGATTTTGCAATCAGCATTAATGGAGATAGTCGGTTTATAGCAAACAAAGTTGAGGTAGGTATATATTCTAAGCCCTTTTTTATTCTGGTAAGGAACTTGTTCATTAAAACTATTTCGGTTCTTGTTAGTTGAAAAATACTTATTTTTGTCAACATATAATTTGTCGCTGAATCCAATCCGGGTTGATCACCAGGACCAGAGGTTTTGTCTTCCAAGCTTTCGTGCTGCAGCCGATCTTTTCTCTAGTCATTAGAAGCTAGAGAGAAGTTTCCTGAAGATGGGCTGGCTCCAGCATGAGTCCAAAAGCTTGGAAGGCAAATCCTCTGGTCCCAGTGACCGACCCAGTTTGGATTCTGCAATATTATCCTGGGACACGTATATTTAACCCTTCATTAATTTAATTTGTTTTTGATGGTTGTTGTTTTTTTAAATTCATGTAGCTGTCCTGCATGGAATATGCCCTTTCTTTTCTCCCTTCCCAAATAATTGTTACCATAATGCTAGGCCAGTGGCTTTGTATCAGAATGTGTGATGGTCAGACCTTGAAGACCTGTGCATAAAAGTTTTCCTGAGGTGAAAAAGTATTTTGCATTGAATGGATGGGGAGGACAATAACAAACATGGGTTTAATTAAATGAGTGTAACTAATGTGGTTATACTATATTTTTATAAATATTTTAAATTATTGGCTTTTATTTAATGGCAGACATCACCCTGGATTTGGAAAACAAAGGTTCATACCAAACATACCCTACTTTTCTCACATTCACTATATCTCACATTTACCACTTTTGAAAAGGCATTCAGTATTTTGTCCTCTATTACTTTGGTATGTTCTTATAAAAAGGGAATCCTGCTCATGCTTCTTTCTTTCTTTTTTATTTAGCCTGTATTTGAGGAATGCCTGTTTCTTCTATTCAGCATTGCTGTGATTGCATCTCATATTTATTAGAATTTGTTTAATTAAAAATTAGTTTGACAAAACAACTAGCCACGTGCCAACTGCATGCTAGCCATCTGCAGGATACTGCTTCAGAATGGCACAGCAGGGCTGGTAGCTGCTCTTTGTAGCTGACCCAAATGGAATGCGTCACTATTTTTCTAAATTTTCAAGACAATCCTTGAAGGATTATTTTATTTACATTAAACATATTGTGAGACATGTAATGGCAGGAAACTTACCATAAATTTTGTGATGAAATTTCAGCAGTGCAGTTGGAAGATGTTTTAAGCCCAGGGGGCAAGTTACCCAGCTGAATTTGGGGCCAAAAACACTTTTATTCAGTAACACTGAAACATGAATCATATTTATTTTGAAGTAGCAAATATTATTCCGTGGCTTACTTGAAGTTCATCGATATTTTGACAGATCTTAACAAAGCAATTTCCAGATTGTAAATTGTGAATTTTTTCCCTTGCAGTCTAATCGTTTCATTCCTATTGAGTTTTTTTTTTTTTTTAAAGTCATTCCCAAAGTGACAGGGATGGCAGTTAGAAACAATTTGTATGTGTGCTATTTTTTTTCAAGAGCTGTTTACCATATTTGATATTCTCTTCACCCCATCAATTGCTTATTTAATTGAAAAATTAGCATTTAAGACGTTGCTCACTCAGCATGCATCAGCTAGAAGTCACTTGTTTGCACTCTGCCATACATATCAAAATCAATGTGGTAATTGGAGTAATAATCTCTCTTAAAGCATCAGAGAGGGATTTATGGAGCTGCTTAAGCACTCTGGCTACATAAGTGAGTACTAGTAGCCATGCATTAACGGTGATGGCTTAGTAAGAATACAGCTTTAATAATAAGGCATTTTATTACTGGAGAAAGCTGTCAGGTGGGCTGCTTATTAGACGTCATTAGATTACTTAGTGCTCTAGCACTTTCAACAATTACGATCTAAACTTTAATAAGTTAAGTAAAAATAGCATATTCTCCAGCATTCATTCATGTGTGTGCATGAATGTAATGTGCCAAATACAGTAGATAAATCTGAGCAAAATGGAAGATAAATCCTTATTTTAAATATTCCCAAATGTCATCTTCAACGTGCTGTGTATGAAAAGTTTTTCATAATTGCCCCCCTGCTGTTGATCAAATAGGAAACAGTATTCAGGCTGCTGCTCACATATTTTTATGCCTCTGGAAAGGAGAAGAAAATCTTGTTCCAAGTTCCCATTGGTCCCTGTGGCCAAGTACTGTACTCAAATTAAGCTCACGGGTAAACTCTTGGTGTTCTGATCTGACCTTGGAATACTCAAAAACAGGTTTTTTTGAGCCTGGAATGTTTTGCGTAGCTCAAATTGCTTTTGCTGATTGTTTCATTGTGCATTCTATTTTATGGTATTCTTTTGGATATCCTGGCTGCTTTCAGTAGGGACTTAATTTCATGATATCCAGCTGACCATCTTCCAAACATGGTGCTGCTCATTCCCTCACCTTTGGTTTATAATACATAATGCCCCAGTGCTCAAATTTGTCTCATATGCCTTTCATAATATGTATTTTAAAAGTTCATTAATCCAAGAAACAAATTAGATATCCAAATACTGTAAAATGAGATAGAATATTAAAGTACAATTCTATTCTTGTTATTGCAGAAAAGGGATGAACAAACTTTTTTAAATTAAAACCTACGCTTTAAAATTGAAATGGCCCCAAATGTGGAAGAGATTGAAATGAAGAAGGGAGCAAAAGATAACATCATTTGTGTAACGAAGCTCCAACAAATAAGAACAATAAATTAAATTGAACTTTAAGGACAGACATTCCCTTTGTTGTTTAAATGCCTAATGCTGATTGATCTAAACCACTATAATTTAAGCAAAGACATAAAAAACCTTCATAATCCTGCAGAGTGCCTCATGTAGAGAACCATAGTATTTCCTGTGATTAGAAAATGGAGCTGTCAGCCACCAATTAGTCATATTCTTGCTTCTTTAAATTTCCCTCATGCAATCAAACATTGGTTTGCCTCCTATACTATATTTTCAATCATCTCAGTGAATAAAGTTATGCTATCTCTTTTCTGGAGAGACTATCATTAATAAAGTGTTACAAAGTGTCTTTTAGAAGAAAGGGTTGATTGATAATTGATTAATATGGAAGCATATTAATGTGTGAATGTAATTATCCAAAATGAAAAGTCGATTCTTGGACTCCTTTTTAATACATTCTGAAAAAAAGAAAGAAAAGAAACGAGTGTGGAAGTAGCTTAATTTCCAAAAATGAAGCACGAATAAAATATTACTAATCATCTGTTTAAAATTTACCATATTTTGTGTATGTGTGTGTTTATTGTTTGTTTGCTTATTTATTTATTTATTTATTTATTGTTTGCAGTTGAAAGTCAAAGTCTCAACTGAAGTTGGTATTACAAACGTGGATCTCTTTACTGTGGATAAAGACCAGAGCATTGCACCCAAAACTTCCAGGTAAAATACCTGTACATACAACTCAGCACTGAATGTCAACACTCTACATCCAGGCTTTGCCAATATGTTATCAAGGAAATAAATTATATAAATTGATCTGTATTTTGAGATTTAAAATGTTAGGTTTTATACTAGATGTGCATGGTTGGATGTTTACATTCTTAGCAGAAACTAGTCCTTAAAAAATTTCAAGTATCAAGATTATTAATTCCTTAACCACTCGGTCAGCCAAGCAAACAGAACACTGAACAGAGTTTGTTATTTTAATTTCTGTACTGAACCTCTTGTATCCTTACCTGCTTCTCTTTCAAATGAAAGTAATGTAAAGGGAGGTTACACTTCTTGAAATTCTAGAAAATGATATTGTTCTTTCTGCTTTTACTGGTTGTTGTTTTTTTTACAATTTCATTTTGTGATCAACCTACCTACCATCTTTCTCTTTTGTGATTCAGCTATGCAATTGGTAATTCTTACTTTACACTGAATATCTTTTAAGACTTTTGTCTGATGCCTTTAATGATGCTTTGTAATCTGGCTAGAAAGAGCCATAAGGCCTCCAAAGAAGATTATATTAGGGAATAAAGAGGAACATTTCCCAAATTAGTTATTATCCCATTTCCTTATTGACCCATGTATTCTAGGGTTCAAGCGTGACTGGAAATCTGATCTTTTGGTGTATAAACTTTCATTCCTAATCTTAAATATGTAATATAAAGTGGCAGACAATGTGTTCTGATATGACAATCACCTCTCTTCAGGCTAAAAAGGCCCTCAATAATTATACATATAATAAAGGTTAATTCTAGGGCTAGACCCCTATAAATCATAGTTGAGATTCAGCAACGACTTTGACTTTGCAATAATTTTATTCAAACATGGGATTGAATTTGAAGCATAACCAGCCTTCTTGTAATTTGTCTTTATAAGGATAGAAAAACTTGCAAGTTTCCATAGTTTTCTCCTCCTTTATTGAAGGATGAACAGATTTTAGACTTATAAATTAATTTGCCTAAAAGAATAGGGCCATTAATTATAGGACTATAATTAATTGGCCCTATTCTTTTAGGCAAATTAATTATAGCCAATAAAATAAATACATGCATACTAAGAATTAAAATTTTGACTGTTTTTAAGTATTGGTTTACCAGAAATTTGGGGTCAGTGCTTAACCCAAAATGAATCCTTTTATAAAAAAAGATCTTGGGTTTTCACAAATACTCTTGGCAATCTAATCTGGGAATACAAAACTTTCTAGTTGTTTCTGTATTACATTATATAACATAATAAGGAATCAGAAGCCCTTATTGGTTAACTGCAAATCACTAGATTTATGAGTAGATCCCAATCCACTTTGTATCTAATTTCCTCTGCACAGATTCACTTTTTCTTTCTTAGCAACAGTTCACTTCTGTTTTCAGGGTCACTTACCCAACCAAAGCCAAAGGATCATTCACAGCTGACAGCCATCAAAACTTTGCCTTGTCCTTTCAATTGGTTGATGTGAACACTGGAGCAGAATTAATCCCTCACCAGGTTAGTTAATGCATGCCTACACTAATCCAGAGCGACATTTTAGCAAAAAGGCTTGTGAGAAGAGGTTCAGGTTGCTTTTTGTTTATAAAAACTTGGAAACATTAAGCAAATATGACAGTTGTGCATAACAGACCTGAAGGCAAGGAGCAAGTTCTTGCTTTTGTGATTTGCTAGCTCTCATCTAAATTAATGGACAAAATAACAGACAGACCTATGTATATACTTATGAAAGTACCTTATGCCAGATAAGTTGTTTATTCAGCTGATTGATGGCTATTTAGTCTTCTGCACCAGAGCTCTTTAAAATGTCAAAGAAAGTTGAAATCTTGTCAGATTCAGGCATGTTTCATTGAAAGAGCAATTGTTTGGCTTGTATAATCTCCATTGTCTCATATTGGAGCATGTTTGGTGGATTGGTTAAAGCACCAGGCTAGCAGATAGGAGATTGTGAATTCTAGTTCTATTTTAGGCATCAAAGCCAGCTGGTGATTTTGGGCCAGTCACTCTCTTTCAGCCCAATCCATCTCAGGGGGTTGTTATGGGGAAAATAGGAAGAGGAAAAAAATATTAGGTATGCTTGCCACCTTGGGTTATTTATTTTAAAAAATAAAAGGTGGGATATAAATAAATAAAATACTAGCTACGTTTTGTGTGATGCTGTCAAAAGTACCAATCCTGCCAAGTTTAACAAAATCAGTACAGCATTCAAAGGAGCTGTATCAACCCATTTTCCCCCAGCTATGTTATCCATATTTCATGTGGAAGCAATGAAGACTGAATGTGCAAATCACATGCTTACTGAGGGTAAGCGGGTGTCTTTTCATAAAGCATATAAAAACATGATTCGATTCTGGATGAAAATTTTGCAATACACTGTGTAGAAGAAGCCTCTAATAGCTTATCTTTATAGTTCTAGATATATCCCAGCTTAATTTCAGGAGCATGACTGGAAGTAGGAAAGAATATTATACCTTTTTTTTTTTAAAGTCTACAGGAGAGCAGGATGTCTAAATTTGTTTTTTTGAAACATTCCCATGTTAAATTTTCCACTTTCTTGCCAGAATCTGGAAAATAATTCCTAACTTGCAAAGTGTGTGTTAGACGGTAGCATAGTGACAGTCTGGTTGTGAATCATATAAAACAGAATATGACATTTTCAACTTTTCTCTCTTTATCCTTGCATTATTTCTGCAATTATTGGGGGTAAGAGCGTACTAATTTGTAAAATGACTGGTCCTTGGAATTTTTTCCAAGCTCTTAAAAGGAGCATATTCTCCTTTAATCCTGGTGAAATAACAATAGTATTAAAGCTTTTGCTCTTTTATGATATTGGATACTAACATAAGTTTCATTGTCTTTTCAAATTAGACTTTTGTACGGCTTCACAATCAAAAAACTGGGCAGGAGGTAGTGTTCGTTGCAGAACCAGACAGCAAAAACATCTACAAATTTGAACTGGACACTTCTGAGAGAAAAACTGAGTTTGACTCTGCCTCTGGAATATACACTCTTTATTTGATCATTGGTGACGCCACTCTGGAAAACCCAATCCTCTGGAATGTGGTATGTTGGTCCAGTTGTAGAATGCTTTACCTGCTAGATTGGTGTCAATTAGAGAGATTGAGGAGCTAGATATTACCTAGGCTCAAGGAATTAACTTGATCAAGATCTAAGTAAAAGAAACAGAGAGAACATCCTGGATCAGTTTTTGCCCATTTCTATTTACCCAGTGGCCAGCTTTTGAATCTCACATATACCTCCAGGCTGGAGGGCAGTGTCTATCTTTCATGATACAATTAGCAACAGCTAGCATTTTAAGGTGTGTTAGTGCCAAGAGGTAGGAGTCAGCCCTTAATATTAGTAGACTTTGGTCACCTGATCCATTATGAACCTGTCAAATTTCCAAAATCACCCAACTTGGCTATTAAAATCACACTGCAGTGCTCACTGCAAATTCCAAAACACATGTACCTTGTGGAAAAATATTTCCCTCTGCCTTTCCTGAATCTTTTTCCATTTAATTTCAATGGATGATCTTGAGTTCTGATACTCTGAGAGTGGGAGAAAAACATCTATCTATATTTTCTATATAAGGCTATTCTGAAGATCAGTGATGATACGGTGATTCCAGTTGTAAGGCAAAAGAGTATTACTACCTTGATAGTAAACCTTATTAAGATAAATTATTCCTATTTATGTATCTTTCTATTATTCAAATCCTTTCAAACGAGGTATACAGATACAAAACCTATTACTAGTACTATGTAGTAGTAATAGCCATGTTAATCAATAATCAAAGGCTTTCCAAAAAAAAGCCAGATTTTTACAAGTTTTTGGAAGGCCATGAGATTAGATTGTCTTCCCTAGCAAGAGGTTCAAGATGAGAGGGGAGTGTCTTCTGATAACAAGGCACCTTTAGCTGTGAATCTGTGCCCAACGGTATCAAGTAGGCAATTTCTATCAAGGAAATACAGTCTCATGAATATACTGTAGCTAGGACCCAAATCATATAAAGGTAGCAACTATCTAACTATCCGAGGTCTTAACTTTAAGGCTGGGTTAAGTGAATTGATTTTTTAAATTATTTATGGAAATGTAAAACAATCAAATATAAATAATCTTCAATTAGCATCTACATTTTTTAATCCTTCCCAGGCTGATGTTGTCATCAAATTTCCAGAAGAAGATGCTCCATCTACAGTCCAGTCAAAAAGCCTTTTCACTCCTAAACCTGAGATACAGGTACACTCCACATTAGGGCACTCTGTTTCACTGCATTCTCCATTTGGAAGACCACTGCTTTTGATTTATTTGTTTAACTTAACTTTGTTGTCAAGCTTGGGGTAGTTGTAGAGCAAGGATACCTGTTTCTGTCTCTTCTGTCCATGAATGCTTTTGCTTCCTTTGCTCTTTTTGTACTTGGATTAGAATGCTAAATTTAATATTGCCTGCCATTACAAAAAAAAAGCCCATATGTTTGCAGAGTATAATTAATTCTTTGGTCAGTAGAGGTATAATTTTTTGGTAATTCTTAATTTAAGTGTACATGTATCCATAGATGGTTGCAAAACCCAAGAATAAGATACTGGGTTTTCTACTGTTACTTCAAGAATCACCTTTTAGCTAAAGAAAGTTGAAAAATAATGTCTTTGCACCTAGAAGCATCTTACAACAAACCTATCCTTTTCTGAACAGTTAAATTAGCATTGGTCATGTATGGAAAAGAGCCTTACTTGAATATGACAACAAAGGAAAAAAGGGAAAATTGGTCATTTCCTCACTAGAGATTTATAATGTCTTCTGTTCAAGAATCCAGCTTCTAGTTCTTGCATAGGCATGGAAATCAGCTGGGTAACCTCGGGCCAGTCACTCTTTCCCAGCCCAAATTAATGCCTGACTTGCACATGTCAGCTGATAAATAAAACCCCTTCTATCTGTTAGTTTTGCTATAAGAACTAGGTGAGTACAATATAAAAACAAACAGAGATCGCAATCAGGCAGTGCAGATGGAAAACAACACTAACGACTCAGTAGAATCTTAGTTAGAATATATATATATATATATACACACACACACACACATATACATTGATAGTTGGATATCTTGACTCAGAATTTGCCGTCTGCTGAGACACACTGCTCTTGTGTGTTTTGTTTTTTCTTCCTGGAATTCCTCTTCTGTAGCATTTGTTCAGAGAACCTGAGAAGAGGCCTCCCACCGTTGTATCAAACACATTCACAGCAATGATACTCTCCCCACTGCTTTTGCTCTTTATACTGGTAAGTGTTTCATATACGCTTTCTAATTAGTACTGAATTTCTTGCCATTACTCAGCTGCTGGGTTTTTCAGGCAACTGAAGACCAATATTAAATTCAGTGTAACATTGCTAATTTTTCATAAAATAGCTTTGTGAAAGATTTTCTAGGATAAACATTTAAAATTTTCCTAATTGGTATCTATCCCTCCTCCAAATTCCTGCCTCGATTTGAGAGGCCCGATTTAAAAGACTGTCAATAAAAAAAAATTCAAGGCTCATTTGCACATCTGAAGGAGTCAGATATTTTGAAAGGACTTAAAGCAATCTGGGATGTTCTTGAAGTTGATTGGCAAATGTGGTATCCTCCCTTAATGTATATTTTTGCCATTTTTCAGTGGATAAAGATTGGGGCCAATATTTCTAACTTCAGTTTTGCTCCAAGTACCATTATCTTCCATCTGGGTCATGCAGGTAAGTGCCAGAGAAATTCCTCTCCATTATCTTTTTTTTTTCCTGTTGGCTTTATAGGTAAGAGCCTGATGACAGATGAGCTCACAGCTTATTAACTATAATGGACATAATGACACTACATCCCTCCCTTTTGTCCATTTTTCCCTAGCCCATCTTTCAGAATTATTCCGGTACGGCTAAATGCATGTTTGCCATCAGTTTTAAAAGCTATCATTAGTTTCAATGTCTTTTCTTGTATGTAGATACATTTGTTAGTACAAAATGTACTGAGTTTGTATTTTGGGCATCAGTCCTTTGGTATGTATGACCTTGTGATGCTTTGATTTTTGTACTCTTCTTTGTGTACCTTGATCAATGCCTAGATTTATCCTCAGTCAGTGTGTGTTAATTTGATCAGAAACAGCTGTTGACTTCTTGCATTCCTTTTAATATGCTACTTGGCTTTAACATGTTAAATTGTTTAATATTTTAAAAAGTTGTAGTCCCTCTTATCTTGAATTGTTTCTTTGTTGTCTTTTAAACTTAGAAAGGTTCTTTCCTTTCATCTTCATAACTTCATACTTTCCCTATGAGAAGCTAGCATTATTATTATTTTAACTTTAATTAACCAATTAGATATTTAAATTTTTCATTTGACTCTTTCATCAATGGTTCTCCCTTTATTATATGTGTACCACTGGTGGAATGCAGGCATCCCAGTTAACTATCCAGGACATCCTGGTTTTCAGCAGCCACCATAAAAGATATTTCTGCCCTAACTCACCAATTTCTCTCACCAAGAAGATGAGAGAGAATGGGGCATTCCATATGATGCTATCCTCTCTTTTAACCTCCATATGTTCAGTTGGGAGGCTTGAACAGTAGCTGTGTTTCTGTTTGCTTGAGTACAGCTGTCCACATGATATAGGACTGTATTTTATTTGGGCTCATAATCATAGGGAGCTTGTACTCATGGTCAATTGTACACCTCCTACTTGACTGGGTATGATTTGGAAACAGTCTACAAGCCTGTTTGCCTGACCTTGCTTTCTTGCCCTTCTGTGGTGTTCAGACACTGCACAAACCTGCAGTCTGTGTAGTTTTCTAGATTGGATAGCATGAAACATTAGATGAACATAGCGGCAGCATGTGTCGACACAGCATGAAGTGTTCTCAGTGTGACACCTAGACAGTATATGCCTGCATGTTCCATCTGGAACCGAAATGGGACTCCTATGGCATTCAGAGGAAAACGATTTGATTGGGTTCTCTGCAACTTGCAAGCCCATATATAATATGAATGCATCGATGCCCAGGTTTCTGTTGAGAAGCAGAGAATCATGAAGAAATTGATCAAGTGATGGGGTTAAGGCTGCAAATGAAAGGAGAGAAGGGCCAGAAAAATGCAGGAGTTCACACTCGAAAACATATTGGCTACCACAGAAACATATTTTCCAAGAATCATTGGAGTGAGGGGGGAGGTGTTCTGCTGGGAACATGTAGGTGGGCCACCTGTGATCTAACAGACTAGCCAACAAAAAATTACTTAATTTCCCCCCCTTTTTGTTGGTCTTCTTTTAATATCTGCTTTCTTCTTACATTCATGCTTTCTTACATTCATGCTTTCTTCTTACATTCATTCCACTCAATGAATACTTCAGTTTCAACCACAACAATACACAAGCACACAATAGATACAAATTTATGGTAAACCGCTCCAAACTTGATTGCAGAAAATACGACTTCAGTAACCGAATTGTCAATCCCTGGAATACACTACCTGACTCTGTGGTTTCTTCCCCAACACCCCCAATATTTAACCTTAGACTGCCCACTGTTGACCTCACCTAAGAGGTCTGTAAGGGGCGTGCATTAGCGCACCAGCGTGCCTACCATCCCTGACCTAAAATTCCCTTTTATTTGTATCTTGTCATATATTAATAATCATATAATTATAATTATAATTATATCTGTTGTCTAATACACGCTTGATGAAATTAAATAAATAAAATTTAAAAATACATGTTATATAATGAACCAAAAATAAAAATAAAACCAGCACAGAAATTTGAATACCACTGCAATAAATGAGTACTTTTTGAAGATAGTTGTAAATGTAAGCTTTACATTCCAAGTTAACGTATTTTTCGGACTATAAGACGCACCTTTCCCCCCCCCCCTAACAGGGTGGAAATATTGGTGCTTCTTACACACCAAATACAGCAATTTTCGCCTCCTGAAGCCCCGCCCCTGCATCCCACTTTTGTAAAAAATGGCCCATTTTTCTCAAAAACGGGTTGCGCAGATGGTTTAGGAGGTCTGCACATTGCTTCTGAGGGCTGGGGGAAGGCAAAAACACCCCCATTTTTGTGAAAAACGAGCAAAAAACAGGGCCATTTTTGCCTTCTCCCAGCCCTCAGAAGCAGTCTGCACACCTCCCAAACCCTCTGCGCACCCTATTTTTCGCAAAAGCGGGTAAAAAAATGGGGCTGTTTTTGCAAAAAACAGGGTGCACAGAGGGCTTGGGAGGCCTGCAGAGGGCTCCTGGGGGCTGGAGAGGACAAAAACTTTTTTTTTCATACTTACCTCTTTGAAATCTTGGTGCATCATATACACTGGTGCGTCTTATAGTCCGAAAAATACGGTAAGTTATTTATACTTTGGTCCCTTTGAAATTTTCTCAGTGTTCAGTATGACTCATTTAATTGCATTCTATCTATAAATGTCAGCATATTGTGTTAGAAGGTTGATTTTATTTCATTTGAGGATTACTTTTGTTCCAATTGCCTTATTTAGGCCTGTGTGTGTGGCTAGGATTGCTTTTCATATTGGAAGAATCATGAATCCCTCCTTCCAGGTGAAAGGTTTAGTGTTTGCACCTGGTAAACGAGATCCTCATATTCCCTTTTGCCAGCTTCCTTCTCTGCCAATTAGTTTTCTTATAGTACGTAATTACCATATTTTTCTGACTATAAGACGCTACTTTTTACCCCCAAAAAGAGGGTGAAAACTTGGGTGCGTCTTATACACCGAAT
>JANHFT010001528.1:84257-101718 GCA_032467955.1 Pseudoxenodon macrops
CAATTTCTATGCTATTTCTATGGGTCAGGCACACATGCACAGAAATACACAGCAAACAGTGTATATCATCTGCAATGATTGCTGTTTGCTGGGAGGCAAATTGCTGGGAGGCAGAGGCAGATTATTTTCTTGTTTTTGTCCCCAAAAACTAGGTGCGTTTTATACTTCGGTGCGTCTTATACTCCGAAAAATACGGTAAATGTTTACACTTGAAGAGAATAGAGTTTTTCAGATATTCTGGAGCCATCTACACCTTAGTGGAGCATTGCACCAGTTACTTAATATGCAATGTGGGTTCTTTAATTGATTTAGTTGCAGTTTAGTAGATAGTGCAGAGGAACTGACAGACTGGAATTACTGTGAAATGTTTTTAAGCAAATCGAATCTTACAAAGTGTTATTTGGCCCTTTTTTTCCTAGCAATGTTGGGGCTCATGTACGTTTACTGGACTCAGCTCAACATGTTTCAAACCCTGAAGTACCTGGCTCTCCTTGGCAGCCTCACCTTCCTAGCAGGCAATAGAATGTTGGCTCAAAAAGCAGTGAAAAGGTAAGAGACAAAAATTGGATTTCCTTTTCTTTCTTTTTTTTACCAAAAAAAACCAACCCCTAGTAGTGATAGTAAAGGAAAACCTAAGTATGTGCTATTTGCAATAAATCTATTGCTAAATCCCTAGCTGTTCTTTCCTGATTCATCAGTATATCTCATCTTACGTAATAGTTGAAACATTCTAGGTTTTACAGTAATTCCATGTTCTGACTTTTAAAGTCAGTCATTTAAGGGAGGGATTCTAACTGTCCAAGTAATGAGATACTCTTTGGAATGGTTTCCTTTTTAGTATAAGTAGTCCTTGGGTTACGACCACTCGTTCAGCGACTATTCAAAGTTACAACAACACTGAACTAATGGTACTTATAATTGGTCCTTGAAGATCCAGCAATTGCAGTACCTCCATGGTCACATAATCATGAATTGTGTGCTTGGCAACTGGCTTGCAGTTACAGTGTCACAATATCCTGCAGTCACATGATTACCATTTACAACCTTCTCTGCCTGTGTTACACAAGCAAAGTCATTAGGGAGGCTGGCAGGAAGGGTCACAAGTCATCCCTTGTAAGTTGTTCCTGCCTTTTGTTTGTAGTGTGCACACAGCGTGCCTGTGGCCCCACCTGCGCTTCCTGCTTGCTGCGTCACCCTGAGCACTCCCAACTCCCTTGCGCTCCTTCCCTGAGACTTCTGCCTCTTCCTGTTTAACAATCCACATGGTCCTGGGATTACAGTGGTAACCAGAACTGCTGGGATTGCCATTACCAAACGATGGATTCACATGACATCCTGTATTAACACCACATTGCTTAGCGACAGAAATCCCATCCCCAGTTGCTGTTGTAACCCAAGGACTACCTGTGTTGTAATCATCTATAGCAAAGAAATAATTTATGGTCCTTTGTTATGTATCTACATTCTAGTTTTCAGCTTCCTGCACTATTAGCCATGCTACCTGGGGCTTCATGCATTTATGACATCTAGAAAAACGTAGGTTTCTCATCGGTAACATAAGGAATATATTTTCTGGATTTCTTCTTTTAAAAAGATTAGAAGCTCAGTATCAATTCTCACAAAGCTTCCAATGTAGTAACTCAAATCATTTGCAGGACCTACAACCTCACTTTACTGTCTAAATGCTTGCCTTTTTTTAACTCTGGAAAAAAAATGTATAGGTTTGCCTTCAGAAAATCTTGATGGTCATTAGGCATTCTCAGGGTTGAGGCAACCATGAGGTTAGTAGCAAGTTAGTATATCTACCTTATACAGGTAAAATTTCTTGCTGCATGGAAAAGTCATCATAGAGAAGTAATTGTCTTGTGGATTTTCTGTAGTAGTGAGTATTAAATGAGGAAGCAAAGTTTCTAAGTTATACCAGGGCTTCTAGTGGCATGAACCAATGCAAGTAGTCCTTGACATACAACCACAATGAGCCCAAATTTCTGTTGTTAAGCAAGGCAGGTGTTAAGTGAGTTTTGCTCTATTTCATGAGTTTTCTTGCTGCGGCTCTTATTTGAATCTCTATAGTTAAATTAGTAACACACTTGTTAAGTAAATCTAGCTTCTCTATTGACTTCGATTGTCAGAAGAATCATCACCATCATAAATATGAAGCAGTTGCCAAGAATTTTGATCACTGGCCATGGGGGATACTGAAATAGTTTCAGTGTGTGTGGGAAATGGCCATAAATCTTTTTTTTCCCCCGGTACTGTTGTAACTCTGAACGGTCACTAAAATGGTTGTAAGTTGAGGACTACCTGTAATAAAAATGCTTCTTGCTAACATCTGTTATGCATCAGGGCTAACCTTATACTTGTGCTCTTTGTCTCTTTTACCTGATTTATTCTCTGATGACTATTTGGTGAAATTAGTGCGACCATATTTTTACCTACCTTACTGGCTGGCTTAACATTCAGCCAATAATGGCAGCATAAATTCTCCTATGGAAAAAAAATGGCAATTCTCTTGATGCTCACTCAATCTCTGTAGAAATTTCTGGAAGCTTGGTTTTGCATGCTTCTTTTGAATGTGTTGTCAGTTCCTAAAGTAATGCTTCTTTCCACTTCACTGTCTGCTCTGAACTTTAATTCCTTTCTCCTTTTGGCAGGATCGCTGCAGAACAGAGCAGTAGGTTGGCAAAGTATAGAACGCTACGGTAAAAAGGGGGTATACTAGTGACCAGCCCTTCCTAGAAGTAAGGGTCTTTGGCTGTTGCTTTTCCTAAGCATGGTGGTTGCTTCGTTTTATGCTTATCACTGTTTGGGGTTGAGGAGGGGGTAGGGGGAGCCTTAGCAGAAGCCACTGCCACTCTGCCTATCATGCTTCTGACCATTGCAAAGGGAACATTTGCATGATTTAGCTATCTATTTTGAGTTTATTGTTTAACTCCATTACAGTTCCACATTATTTTAAAAAAATCAATTGCTAGAGAAATTGCTAGCAATGCTTAAGACTTTTAGATTTCTCTAAGACTTCTCATTTTTATGTCTCCCACAACTCTTGCTTGGTTCATCTACCCATATGCTGCTTTTGCTTTTGTTCCCAGTCCAACCAATACAAAAATATTTTTTTCCGGAAGCAAAAAAATCAATATTTGTGTAATTTAAAAAGTTGAGAATCTTGGGAACAAGATTCATGGGAACGTTTTGTGATTTTGGAATAACATGGCTGAGCTAGTCAGGATTAAATTGACGCAAATTGTTGAACATGCCTGTTTTAGTTTGTTTCATGAAGTTGGGTAGCCTGTCACAGTATCTGAATCTATGTTATCCATAGCCCTGCATGTAATATTTTGAATTTTCTTTTTCTGCCTGTTTATTCTTATTGGAAAAAAGGAGCTCGGTGAACCAGGTGTATTTTTGTCTGTTTGTTGCAGTTGCTTTTATACTGCATATTTTGTTTGTTTGTTAAATTTTTATGCCTGAGAGTCAAGGTGGATTACGGTATTTGGGGAAGCAGAAATTCATCATAAACAACATAACATTTTGTTTAAAACATACAAGGTGTAAAAATCCACCGAAGCAACAAATAGGCATCCAGCCATCCTATTGCCAATTAAAACCATGTTTAAATGAAATAGTTACCATGACTTTCTTCCAGGCCAGTTTCACATTAGTGGATAAAATAAGAAGGCACTAACAAAACAAAACAAAACACGGCATCAGTTTCTAGACTGTTCTACCTCTCAAAACATCATCTGCCTCAGAGACTTCATTAGACTGGGGGGGAAATCAGTTTGGAAGAGCTGGTCCCAAAGGTGTCTAACAGCTGAGCCATTAAGAACTTTATAGGCTAAAACAAATGTAGGTACTCCTTGCATAATGATGGTAATTGGAATTATGACTTCTGTCACTAGGCAATGCAGTCAAAAAGTGCAATGTTACATGACTTTCCTAACTTACACGGCAATTGCACGCTTCCGGTTTTGATCATTAACTGAATCCCATGTGGCTGTTAAGCACGACATCATAGGATTGCTATTTGTAATCTGCTGGGTTCCCCATTGACTTGCTTGTCAAAAATGGGCGGCTAAAGTCAGAAATTGCAATCATGTAACTGTGGGACACACTATGAGCTTGTTGCCAAGCACCTGAATTACATAAGGAGATGACAGGGATGGTGTGACAGCCAAAACTGAAGACCGGTCATAAATCTCCTCAATGATCACCATCATAACTTTGAATGGTTGCTGAACCAGTGGTCATTAACTAAGGACTACCTGTATTTTGAATTGGATTTTGAAACCGATTGGCAACTAATGCAGTGACTAGAACATTGTTGTTACATTAATAAAACAATTCATACTTACGTATTAGCAGCTAGTTTCGATACTTAGGACCAAGCATAGTTTCTAAGTTATCTTCAGAAAACAACTTAAAGTACAGCATGTTCTGGTAGCCTAATTGCATGCTGTGGAATGCATGAATTACTGTTACCGTATGATATCTCCTATTCATTATTACAGGAACACCCTTGAAAGTTAAGTATTCTACATTAAAATAATTTGTGCTGCTTAAATGAATTAATAAATTGGATTGCCAAGTTTATTGTTTTTTGCAACAATATGGAATGTTGGATGGAGAGTGGTGCAGTGCCCTAGAGGTGGAGCTCTTGCCTCACAATCCAGAGGCTGTAAGTTCGATCCTAGGTAGAGGCAGATACTTCTGTCTCTGGGCATGATGAGAATATATCTGCTGAATATAACTCCACATTGGCGACAGGAAGGGCATCTGGCCAGTAAACACTCAGCTCCATTCAGTTGCCCAGACTTCACCCCACAAGGGATTATGGGGTCATTAAAAGGAGATGATGACAATGATGATGGAGTATTGGATGGAATCAAAAGAGAGGAATTATAGGTTGATAGGAGAATCTGAGTAAGAAGATATTATTTTGACTAACCATTGTCTTCATTTCTGGTTTCTGCATTAAGAAAGTATTATAATGTTTGTTTAAAATAAGAGGTTTTCAGGTTACTGATTTTAATATCACATTTCCAGATTTTGTAGTTATGTGGTCACCCAAAAATATAAATTTTGCATGTACCAACAAAAATATTTTGAGGCATGGTTATAAAATTAAAGAATATAAATTGATGTGTTCTTGTCTGCAATAAGGATATAAGCACTTAATCTTGTAAATTCCAAGTTCTACTTTGAATCTCTGTGTAATGAAAGACAGGTATTTGAGTTCCAGTTCTATAATTTTCTGGAACACACAGCTATCAGTTTCATAGATTACATAAAGAATTAGAAATATTGTAGGACTGTATTAGATTGTAACAAGAGGGATTTCAAACTACAGCCACCTAAAGTGATAAATGAATGGAAATGACTTAGGAGTTAATTGAGAGCCAGTTTGGTGGGTGGGTTTAAGGCAGGGGTGCCAAACTCATGACAACACGTTGTCGTCACATGACGTATCGCAACCTTTTTCCCCTTTGCTGAACCGGGAGTGGGTGTGGCCAGCACATAATACATCCAGCCCATGGGCCATGAGTTTGACACCCCTGGTTTAAGGCATCGGGATAGAAATCAGGAAACCATGAGTTCTAGTCCCATCTTAAGCAGAAAGCCAGCTGGGTGTCAGAGAGCGAGAGAATAAATACACTGAAAGATAGATCGGATTTCATAGGGGATTGAAGTTGGGGAAGAAATTAATATACCCACATAAAAGATATGATTGATTATTCATATTTTTATTAAAGAAAAATAATTATAGACTTAATACATGAGAAATTTAAAACTATGCTAATATATAGTCCTCCAAATACTTCAAAGATGATGGATCTACTGCTACACACCATAGTAGAAATCATCAGGTGTTGATATCCAAAGATGGCTAAATATTTGGCTTAATCTTCTCTTAAAACACTGAGTTTTCCCACTTTACCCACACAAGTGTTATAAAAACCCTCTAATCTTTGCTTCACAGCTTGTCTGCACAAGCCTAGTCAGCTTTAAATAAATGGGACAATTTCCCTCTTAAGTGATTGTAATAGTTCAGAGTTGTCAAACTCTCAATATCATGTGATATATCGGGACTATTTTCCCCTTCAGTAAACTGGGTGTGGCCAGCGGGTGACGTATCCAGCCCGCGGGCTGCGAATTTGACAGCCCTGTAATAGTTAAAAACAGGATATATATTTAAAGCAACACTCCTAAATTGGCAAAGAAAACATGAAACTATTAGGTGAGAAACAGTGTGGTGAGAGAAATACTGATTTTGTGGTATTTGTTTTAATCAGTATCTATTAGTGGGACTTAGTTGAAGTTCTTATTACACTGGGGATTATGATAATTTTTAAAAGTGTTCTTTCATCACGAGGTTATTTCCACTATCTCTTTATTAAAAGTAAGTAGTTATTTGGGAATGCAATCTCAGTGGAATTTTACAAAATAAGCATCTAACTATATTGCTTTATGTATCATTTGTGTAATGGAATTGAGTTTATGAATGTCATCTTTTAAAGAGCTTAGATCCTGTTGTCATAGCCATCTTATCATTTTCTTCTGATTCTAGTTATTATACATTTAAAGTATTACAAAAAGAATGTTCTATTTATTTTAGAATGAGATATTTCTAAGATTTGTGTCTCTTTTTAGTCTTATTTTAATTTAATTTTATTGTAATCATTTAAACTTGATAGACTATGTGTGAATTGTAATCTCACTTTAGGCATAAAAGCCAGGTGAGTGACTTTGGTCCAGTCACTCTGTCAGCCCAATCCACTTTATAGGGGTATTGTGGGGAAAGTGGAAGGAGAAAGGACTTTTAAGTATGTTCATTGCCTTATTCGTAAAAATGATAAAAGGAGGATATAAATAAAATAGATCAATAGGTGAATACATTATTAAATTTAAGTTGTAGCATTATGTACACATATTGAGATACTTCAAATATAGTATGACTTGTAAATTCAAGTTTGCATGATAAATAACTATTTTGCATTAAATTCTAGTTTACTATGTATTCTTTGCATTCTTCATGATTTAATTTGGGTATTTAAAACATTAAATTTCACTCTCCTATTCTGAAAAGAGATAACTGATAAGTGAAGAACTCTTCAACATCAAGAATTTTAACTTTAAGGGGATTTCTTTGTGTCCTTCCAGAACACGCTAATGTCAGAAGAACAGAGGAACAGGGGAAAAAAACCTTAAGTAAAAAAGGAAAGGAGCCAAAGAACAGTTTGAAGGCCAGAAACTGAAGTGTGGAGAATAATTGCCTGTAATATTAAAACAGTGTTTTTTAAGAAGAAAAATACCCCCACATGTTGTGTTTGCTTGAATGTGTAAGTACTTTGATTTGTGGTACAACTGCCTTGTCAATCAGTAAGAACCTCAGAAACAGATGGGCTCCCAAATTGTCATTTTTTAAAATCTTTTTTCTACCGCCTCCTTCATGAAATAAAGAGAATAAGACAAAAGGTCTAGCCAACTACAATTTCTTTTATTATATTGTGATTCTCTAAAGCAAACATACTTCAAGTAGTTATAGAAGAGCATTTCCATATTTTGTGTGAAAATGCAAGAAAAATTTGGATGATAAAAAGCAGTTAAAATATACTTTGAAGAATCAGAAAACCTCTGGCAAATTCTTTACACAGGATCAAGACTGCATAGCAATCAAAAACTGTCCATGGTGCTGAAACCAAAAGTCAATGAATGCTTTCCATTCAGCACTTTTCAGTTTAAACACAGTACAATCCCCATGTTTTCACTGTCAGACAACTCAATGACATTGTTGATTATGGAGTCTTAGTAGAATAAAAGAATTTGAATATAGCATTTTGCTACAGCGGCCATTTATTTTTCAAACTGAAATGAGGCTACTATACATTAAGCATTCTTATCTGGCATAAATTAAACAGGAAACAATTCCACATATAAACATTTGCTGACAATTTTTGTCCTATGTTTATAGAAGCAGATGAGATTTTAGTAATATTGGTTATCATTTCATTTATTTCCCCAGTTTTAGAAGCCTTACACACATACACAGACACTCATTCACTCACTCAAATTCCTGCAGTTTATGCCAATCCTGAGAATGGCAGTGACCAAAATGAGAAAGGGAAGGGATGAAGTCAGGCTACAGTTCCATCACTTTGATCAGAACACTGGTAAAATCTTCTAAGTTGTCATTATCAACATACTGAGGCCTGGGAAAGAAAAGAAGAGATCTTAGTGTGACAAAAGTGTGGCTGCTTTCAATGGAACACAGTTGCTTCCAAGATAAGGTACTAGACTCTAGCAACAGAGCACTTATTCTGATCAAGATTAAAAAACTTGTTTATTTGTCCCTTTCTTGAGGAGTAATGAGTATTCAATCAGTTTCTCCTTCTAAATGGTTTGAACTTAAGCCATCTGACTAGGTTGTCTAGGTAGAGATGTTTTCCATTAACTAGTGACGCCAGGGATTTATGCAAATTATGTTTTCCCATGTCAAAAGCTACTTAGAAGCAGTTCAAACTTAAGCAGAATTTAATTGACTAATCACCTTAATATATGCAAGTTTACTCAGGGTTAATATACAGAGTAAACTTTTGAATGTGCACTGAAGTACACTGAACAGAGATGTGAACAAATTACAAGTCATTAGAATGTGTTTTTGTTGTTGGCATTACTATATAAGCTCTACAAGTCACAAAAGTAGCAGTTACACATTCAAAATGTACTGTACCCTACAGAATGTGATTGTTATGTATTTATAACACTACTTACCATTGATTCTGTAACATTGCTCCCAAGAAATTCTTGAGTACCATCTGTTGGTGATAGTGACTATCCATCATAATGCTATCAGACTGGCGCCTAGTCAAGATTCCATGTTGCTCATCTCCCAGGCTTTCTTCCCTAAAAAGCAACCAAAATGATTACTACAGAGAAACACATTATAGAGGAAGGCATTAGTCAAGGGTCATAGGGAAGAGCTATTCCTGCTTGACTATCAGCCTCATAAATTGGCCTTGAAAAAGTTATTATTCAATATAGCTATTTTTGAAGGCAATTTCTTAAGCTAAAATAACATTCTTCTAATGCAAATTCCACAATCTAATTACTGTTTTCCTTCTAGCTTCATGGATGACATTGCAGTCTAACACATCTGAGCATAGTTTGCTATCTTGAGATGTTTGGAGTTTTTAACCTGTTAATAGGAAAGCCTAATCCTCTAGAAATAGTTATAGGTAATAAATATTTATTTGGATTAGAGAGATGAATATTTTTGTATTATAGATCAGACATTTTTCTAAGGATATACGGAGTGAAATGAGAGCTCCAGTTAAGATACTACATAAGTTCAAATTTCCTCTAGTGAATAATTAAGGTCCCTTTTAATATAGCACACTTATAATAACTATTGCTAACTGAACTATATTTTGGCCATGTTTGATCAGAAAAATATCTGTTGCGGCTGTAAGAATTTGTCACCACCACTAGGATTAGACTCTCTGTATTTGACAGTCAAGTAGAAGCTTAGCTGCTACAAACTTACAGTAAATAATGTATATTCATTACACTTACTTAAATCTTTTCCCAACTAAGCCCTGTAATAATTTCCGTGCTGATACCTTTCCTCGGATCTTCCGGTAACTGTCAGTGAATATGGCATCTGCATGACGCTGTCTAAAGAAATAAAAATGCACTGTCATTCTGATGCAGTGCCCACTTGCAAAGGACCATCATAAGAACAGTTCCTGTTGATGGAAAAGGCAGATCTATATACCTTCAAAGCTACACTATCCAAAAGGAAAAGTTCTCTGCATTTCTAATTTCTATCCCTTTTGGACAAGAAGTAAAGTGCTAAATAAAAGATGAGTTCATTGCATTCTTTCTTATATTATGTATCATTTATTCTTGGAACTTGTGAAGTCAAAATATGGAACACCAATGTGTGTCCTTTTTATATGCTGTAGCACCTAAAGTGGTTAAATGGCAAAACAGGATCTTTTCCACAGGAGTATTATGTCTAGAAATTTCTCCCAAAACAGACCAAATGGATTTTAGGCAGGTAGTAGAAAGCACATTTTCCAGTGCCTTACCTTGTTTTTGAATCCTGTATTTTGATCTTTTGTGAATTCGTGTATTTCTAATTGCTAAATTTTAAAGGCAGAAAAAAAGGATAAATATGTCTCTAAACAGTTTTAACTGAAGTTCTTAAAAAGAAATTTGACAGAATGTAATACCTTAGCGGCTCTCAGTTTCACAACTATAAATACTATTTACTGCATTCTTTCATGGAATCAGTCCTCATAATCTGTTGAAGTTCTGACCACTGGAGTAAACAAGGGCACCTAAGTAGATGGATCTAGAGCTCTGATTGAGCAGAGCTAAGGTCGTGTTACTTATTTTGACATTAATATACCCACCTTTTTTCAGCAGGGCTGAGAAAGTTATCTTCTTGCTCTTCTACCGAAAGATTGTGGCTATGCACAGGACTGATTTCTTGTAATTGAAAGCTCCCTGCTTTGCCAGAAATGGATATTGGATTATATCTAAAACAACAAGCAACAACATTAAAAACAATCAGAATAAGGCAAAATATTTCTCATTCTATGGCACGTTGAAGTAAGAATTAGACACTCCTAGAAGGAGGAAATAAAATGCATATCCTCATTTTGGGGTTTATTGAGTAATCTGAAGTCAATCATCTTTTTTAGTCCTCCCAATCCATTGTATAGGATTGTGGATATTGGGATAAAATAAAGGGAAACACCTCCATTTACATATTGAGATCTGAGAGAAAAGGTTATCTTATACATTAATCATTAGCTAATATTTCATGCATTATAAAGCATGGTAATCTACAGGTCAATGAACTAATAATTATAAACTATTTTTGTCTGTAAAATCAAATGGACAAACAAGCATTTGAACTTAATTCCAAAAAGGCTTAGAGTGTTTAACATTGCTATGTTACTACAGAGATGAGCCTTCTGTTAGAGATGGACTAGAAGACAGACTTTTCCAATGGAGAAAAGAAACCAATAGGCTCAACCCTACATTTTCACTAACAGAAAATAGAGATGATCCATTACCTGAGTGGTAGATAGAGAGGAGAAGAAAGGGAACACATGACAAAGTGGAGGAAAAGAAAAGCAATAGCTCTGTCCAACATCTTAATGTCTTCTAGGGCAGGCTACAATATAAAATAAGAATTTGGGATTAATTGTGGCACTTGAAAAATAAGGGGTAACAATTCTGCGGGTTTTTCAAGTCTGTTGTAAGTCAACTGAGCTTTCCTTGGTAAACTAAATTCAATATCTTAAATTCCAGTAAAATCCAACATCTTGCATTAATATTCTTTCTGTTCTTCAGTCAAGCATGTGAGTGAAAAGAAAAGAAAGGATATTGATTCCTAACTCAGGTCTCTTGTTGACTAATACGGCTACTGAAAGGTGATCTGCTCCAGAGATTCAAAAAATGCAGATGGGATCATCAACAATGTTCACATAATTATTGTTGTGATGGGAGCACTATAAACGCACTGCATAAGCTGAGATGGAATCCAAAGAATATACATTCAGTTCTGTAGTCATTGAGCATCCTTAGCTATATTGTGTTGCTTTGTGAATTCCTTTTAAAATTATTTTCATTGTTTTTCCAGCCCTTATAACTTCCACCATGTGAGGTTCTGTTTTGGGCAACACAGGAAACTGCTGTCACACCAGAAATAAAAGGGTGGGGGGAATGAAGAATGCTGTGAAGTCTCAAAAATATCCATATGTCTCTTTGCTTTTTTTAAAAGTATATTTTTAGCCAAATACACTGCAAGCCAGATATCTGCTAGTTCAGATATTGGAAGAAAAAGATCATTTTTCATGCAACTCATTGCTTCTTGTAGCCCAAAATTCCAGGCAGCCTGCCCTAAGCTCATGAGTATTTTTGATGCTTTTAATACAGGGATTTGAGGAATGCAGATTAAAAAATTTTTAACAATTTAAACTAAAGCTTGGGTTTTCAGGCTCCTTAAACTATTGCACTCTCTTTCCACCATCAATAAATTCTTATTTTATATTAAGATTATAGAATTATAAATCATTCTGTGATCAGTTGAAGAAAATCTAGGTAGCAGCATACAGCTGACCTACCGTAAATTGGGCCTGGCTAGTACATGGATGTGACACCATCTGAGAAATTCAGGGCTATTAGTTTGACTGGGGAGAAAAACCTTGTCTCAGAAAAAGGCAACAGCTAGTCTCAAAAAGTGCTATCAGGCTCCTTCTGGTTGCTGCTATAGACAGACACAGTTCTGCTACAAAGCAAAACTTTTTTGTAACTCTAACAAGAAAACTGCATGGATGCAATCACCAGGAAGGACATTTTTCTGTTTTTTAATTCTTTCACCAGGGATGTAGGCAAAGACTGAGATGTTGAAAAGGTATCCCAGAAGAAAGTCGTAGGAAATCTGCTTTGTGGTTTAGCCAAGAAAACTACATAGACATCTTCATAAAGTCACTAGGATTCGCACTATAGATTTTTTAACATCTTTTCATTTGTGCAGTTCAAGAAATGGGCACACCTATGTCTGAAGCTCCCTCTTGCCCATCCCATTCATGCAAGCAGTGTTGACTTTTCCAAAAAGCAGTTAAATGACTTCTATTAGGAGGGAGGTTTGATTCAATCATTCTGCAATTTCAGAAAATAAAAAGAGAGGACTTCAAACACTTCCCTTCCTACACAGTATTAACTGATAGCTTAACAAGACTTTATCACTTTTTAGAACCAAAGATGCTTTAGTTTTATTTCCATTTTGAAAATTTAAAGTAGCAGAAATTTGTAAGACAGCCATGTTTGTCCATGGTGGCAAAAATCACAAGGATTTGGAACCTTTTCCAACTAACTGTATTCATCACAGGCATAATCATCATCCCACAAAATTAATAAAATGTATTAGTTGGAAAAGAAGCTACCAAATTCCTTAAGTAGCAGAGAATACTGTAGTATGAAGAGACGATAGAACGAGAAAATCCCCTTTTAAAATAGATATCCCAAAAGATAAATCTATCCCTGTTTGTTGATTTAGTTGACTTCTGAACATCGTTCTAAGGACTTGCATAATGTAAATGTAGGGGGAAATAATAACATGACAGGAAGAAAAAATGAGAAGTTATTAAATTACGGTGTCACTGACATACAATATTTCTGTACTTTTTACAAAGCACTTCTGTAACTCAAAGGTAATCCCCGCTGAATCAATGGGAATTGTTCCCCACGAAGTGTGTAATATATTAGGACTGCACTGTGAATAAATGCATATCATAAGAAATGTAGTCCCAAGTGTATTTTGAGAAAAATGGAGATTGGTTTTTAAAAATGTGGGCTAGGAGAGGTCTACAATGCTTTGCCTATGCTTGGTAAGTTTTTATGGACCAGATGAGAATATATCTACTGAAATGTCAGTTTCATACTTTGCTTTCTAAATAACACATTTATAACTTCCTTTTGTTTTTGCCCATTGGCATTTTCATCAAGGTAATATAAAAGCATAAATATTTACTTATTATCTGGGGACAAATTTTCTTTTTAAAAAAATGATACCTCTTGCTAACTATTTTAAGAAAGTCTAAATTAGATAAGATTGTTCTGGGAAATATTATCCTAGACTTTACATTAGATTTATCAGAATCCAATTATTAATATTCATGTCTCTAATTTACTTCCCAGTGTTTACAATTTTTACAAAATTTGGTTGAAGTTTATTTCCAAGTCAGTATACCTAGAATTGTAATCTTACTCAGTCTACAAAAACTTCTACAATTTCATTTTTACACCATGAAACTGGTACTGTATCTATGAAGAAATAACAACATTAATTGTATCAACTTACAGTTTTCTCTGGGAATGGTGTACTTTCAGGTCTATCAATTATTGTCCTTTCTTGTAAATTTTTCTGTTGTTTGTGGTATTTCATGAAATGGAGAGAACTCAGTCCAGCTCTTTTGAACTATAGGAGTCTCCTGGTCTTTTATACTTTCATGTCTTTATCCAACCTGCAAATTCCTGAACGTCAGAGGATCAATTACTTTCCAACCATTCCAATAAGCCATATTTAGCATCTCTTATCTTACAAAGAGAATTACAAACAGGCATCGGTGGAAGGGCTGGGGGTGTCTCACATGCAAATTATCAACATCACCACTAGATAGAACAAATAACAACTTGCTCCTGGTAAATTTTGCATTTCTGAAAAACACCCATTTTTAACATGAAAGCCAACTATAATGGAAAATTAATCATTAGTATCACCTCCCTTTTTTTGTAAAGTGATTTGTTTCTATAATATATTGTATTGCTCTAAATCATCAGAATTACCTTCCTTTGCCTTGGTGCTGTGGTTATATGAACATGCATTAGTGTTTTGCAATTATCAACAGCATATGAGCAAGGAAAAATACAATAGGATTTAAACAGATTTTAGAGATTATCCAGTCTAACTTTCTAGAAAAGTGGTCATCTAACCTCTATTTTTTTTAAAACAACCTTTCAAGTCAGTTTGTTCCTTTATTGAAATACTTCGTACAGCCAGCAATTTCTTCAAATTGTACAAATCCTGTCTTTGTACAATTTTAAACCTATTAATTTTCATCCTATGTTTTGAAGCAATAGCAGCATCAACAAGGTTAAGAGCCATTATTAATTGGCACAAAGCAGAACAAAGGAAATGCTTTTTCTATCCTATATACAGGTAGCCCACAACTTACAACAATTGAGCCCAGCATTTATGTTGTTAAGTGACAGTTATTAAGTGAATTTTGCCTCGTTATATGACCTTTCTTGCTACAATTGTTAAGTGAATCACTGCAGTTGTTAATAAGACAGTTTGTTGAGTGACTCTAACTTCCCTAGTGACTTTACTTGTCAGAAAATCACAAAAGGTGATCACATGACACCAGGATATTGCAATCATCACAAATATGAGTCAGTTGCCAAGCATCTGAACTTTGATCACATGACTACAGGAATGCTGCAATTATCATAAGTGTGAAAAATGGTCATAAGTCACTTTTTTCAGGGCTGTAACTTCAAGAGGTCACTAAGTGAACTGTTGCAAGTCAAGTACCACCTGTATATTGTTTTTTATCACTGTAGACCATGGTTACTTGAGGGACCACCTATCGCCCATTGGATTCTGTTCTGTTGAGTAAGCAATGACATATGCTTGGATTCCCGAAGTGTAATTTCTCTGTGGTTCCACCCAACTGGTGTTTTCAAGGCCTTTTTCCCTAGCCTTTGACTATGGTAGTTAAAACCCATTCTGAGTAGTGCATGTGCCATTCTCATTGTCTGGGTTTGCTATCTTTTTGTTCGTTTGTCTTTGGCATTGTACTGTTTTATTGTTATTTCCTATGTTTTTACTTTGTGAACCACCCAGAATTGCTGGGACTGTGATGGTGTACAAATTTAAGAAATAAATTAACTGTTCCTCTAGTCTTCTGGTTTCTATTTAATACGCACTCAGACAAGTTATCCAAACAGGAACATTTAATAACAGGGATATAGACAGGGCTGTGCAACTCTTTTAAAAGTTAATCACAAGAATGACAAAAAGAATAAATTCATCATACCTATAGTTTTGAGGTATAGAGGAAGTGGAACTCTAACAAACCTGGACCTTTTCTTGTGTGAATAATTGAACCAAAGTTAAAGATTATTCTGTATATCTCTGTTTTAGCTAAACCATTAGTGTAACAATTACTGAACCACATTCCTAGACTTTCTGAGGTCTTGAATGCAGAGTTTATCTTTAAACAATTCTCTGAAGGATTTTTCTCTTTTTAATAAAACACAAATCTGTTACATGTTAAAAGAGGCAAAGAAAAGTTAATTTAGGATGGGACAGCTTTCATAAAAGTACAATATGAAATATCTATATAATGTATTATTTAACAAATTTTCTGTCACTTTCCAGAGACTTGCCTTTTTAGAAGGAATATATATGATGTTTAGGGACGCGGGGGCTCAGTGGCTAAGACACTGAGCTTGTTGATCAGAAAGGTGGGCAGTTCGGCAGTTCGAATCCCTAGTGCTGCAAACCAGAGTGAGCTCCTATTACTTGTCCCAGCTTCTGCCAACCTAGCAGTTTGAAAGCTTGTAAAAAAATACAATTAGAAAAACAGAGACCACCTTTGATGGGAAGGCATTCTGTGCGCCTTCGGTGTTTAGTCACATGACCATGGAGAATGTCTTTGGACAGCGCTGGCTCTTCGGCTTTGAAATGGAGATGAGCACCGCCCCCTAGAATCGGGTACAACTAGCACATATGTGCGAGGGGAACTTTTACCTTTACATATGATGTTTAATGCACCTCATGCTATAATCCTTCTTAAATTCCACAGATATGGTTTTGCTTAAGAACCGAAATCAGAGTTAGGCTATAGAATGTAAGTTGCATTTCCCAAATTACCTTGTCTTTTCCAAGAATCATTTTTCTTCCATGGCCATTTTTTTCTTAAATATTTTCTATATTCTCCATCATAAATGGCCAGCATCTTTTTTTAATACCAGTTTTTCATTTAGCAGACCTTTATATTGTTATTTTGATTATTGTTGTCTGAAACAAGTTCTCATGAAGTCATCATAACTGTAATTAAGTAAAGCAAGAAATGTTTAATTATTTAGGGGAAAAAGATATTAAGAATTAAACTAGTGGAGAATAGAATGGTTATTGCTATTCAGCAGCAGATGTCACTGTTTAATAATTATTTAACCATTCCAGCAGTAACACTTTGTTTAAGCTAAGTTGTATTAGCTGGGCTGAGTGCATCTTTGTATTTTTGGTTTTAGTTATTATTGAAATTATTGTATCATCTACCCAGGATTTTGCATCAGTCACATCTCAACCACAGATGTTGCAAAATCATAATATCAACCTCTCATTTTGGAATCCTGTTTTTAACAGATGCTTTGAAGACATTTAAAGATATAATTTGTCAAATTCATGACTGGCCTGATAAAATAAGATTTAAAAAAATAGGAATTCCTTCACATGCCATAATATCTATTGCAACTTTTAGCCACTTGATAGTCAAAACTACAAAATACCTTGGATCATGTGTACGTATTTGTTTCTGTTTATAGCTTTTTACCTCTTATGGATAAATCTTGGAACTTTGTGATGTTTATATATAACATAATATTTGAATAATAAAAATAAAAATGTCATTCTTGACTGATTTCAGAGTTTACCTAAATATGTCTAAGTCCGCCCTATATAGAATTCCAGAAAAGCAGTAATTCTACTTCCAAATCTCATCAAAAATCTCATCAAAAATAAGAACTTCTTATTGATATTGTTTCCTGATTGTTTATTTGTACCCTGTGACTATCATTACTGTTGCACCTTATCATTCTTGACAAATGTATCTTGTCTTTTTATGTATACTGAGAGCATATGCACCAAAGACAAATT
>JANHFT010001528.1:102591-115733 GCA_032467955.1 Pseudoxenodon macrops
TTGTTTGCACAACAGCCTACCTTAATGGAGAAACAGCTCCTACTGGAAGAGTTATGGAAGTAACTGAGTAAAAAAAATAAATAGAACAGGGATGTCAAACTCGCATTGTCATTGTCGTCACGTGACATACCGTGACTTTTTTCCCTTTGCTAAAACGGGGGGGGGGGACGGGGCTTCTCAACGCCAGCGAGCGAGGGGACAATGGAATAAGGGGCGGGGCTATCTGGGCAATGCGTTGCTACCGGCCGTTGCTAAGGGAGGAAGTACTTCCTGGGGGGAATCAAAAGCGCTTCCTGGGAACGAGGTTTCGACTTGAGTGGGAGGTAAGAGGGGCGCTGGGAGAGATTAATAAGATTCCTGGAGGTCTTTGAAGGGGGGTGTTGGAAGGAGACTGTGTAGCCCCCCTCGTTTGAGATGGCTTTTCTATAATGTCTTGTCTATTCTAGCTCTACTCCAGCCAGCCTTTATTGATCTGTGCGAGCTTTTCGCATTTCTAATGGTTTTCTTCTTCTTTTTCGCTTAAAGAAATCCTGAATTTCGCCTAGCAATTAAGTCTAACGCTTTCCCAAAAGGATGAGGGAAAAAACTCAACGGCTGTGATTTTACTGGTTAGACATGTTTTTTTTAAAGGAACCTCTAGCAATGGGGGGGGGGATATATCCCTTCATAAATAAATGTCTCCAAAAGATTTATTTAAAAAAATACACGTGGCATTTGGGCAGATGACTTTTTAAACTTAGTTTTTGGTCGTATACTCTGCTCTTCCTGTTTTAGTTACACTATTTAAATGGCTTCCATTGATGGAGATTTCATGGTTTATTTTTAAAAATAATCCTGAGGTGTTTTTTCTTTTTTAACGTACAATACTTTGGTGGCAAAAACACTACAAAACCAAACGAGCTAATGCTTTTGGTGAGTTCTGAGCCTAGAAAGATGCTGTCCAGAACAGGAAAATGTAATGAGAGTCAGCATGGAAGGATTAAATGTTAAATGAAGCTTTTGTTACTATTTCTACTGGTATCAAATTCCTATTTGATACTGTTCAGCTATTTCTTGTACTTCTGTAGTGTATTAGTGCTTGATAATTCTGCCTTATCACATCATCATGGCTTTATTCACCCTCTAAATGTTTGGATTAAAATTCCCAGATATACTTTTAAGCAAGTATTCCAGAGAAGCTTGCTTTTTGTATAAAAATAGATGCAGATATAATCCCTTTATATTTTAATATATATTTAAATGGTTGCCTCAAAGTTTGAATTTTGGCAATAGGAGTTGTATTGACAAAAGGCAGGCCATTATACAATTTACCAAATGGAACCTATCTATAAAGAGGAATTTAAATACAATATAGAATTAAAAATCAGCAGTTAAAACAGGCAGCATTACAGTCAGTGAATTCAGGCAGTGATCAGATCAAAAACTCACTACAATGGCAAAACCTTTAGCTTGGTAAAGAGAGAACAAAATGAACTTCTTAGGACATACCGGTATGTACTTTAAGAGGAAAAGCCAATTTGCTGTTTCCACTAATGGAATCTCCCAAAGGGTGGGAAATGCTAGTATTAGGACAAATCTGTATTAGGGTAGCAGGAGTAATATCCTGTTAAGTATCATGGTCCTGAACCACTCAGGAATTTGAAGGCTTGGGGTGTCAAACTGGTGACCCACAGGCCGGATGCGTCACAAACAGGCTACGGCCACCCCAGCTCCATGAATGGGAAAAACATCGTGAAACGTCACGTGACAGGAATGTGACACGGCGAGCTTGACACCCTTGATATAGCTGGTATTTTTATCACTTCCAGAAATGAACCGGTGGTAGCCAAGGAGGAATCGAATAGCCTTTGTGAACCTGACTTGTTCCGCATGTTTGTTGGACTTCTGTGGAACTAAACATCAAAGTACATACTAAGTGAGATTTCTAAGACTTGGAGTCCAAGACATCTGCAAGGTACTCAGTGGAGGTCACAGTCAAGTAACCAACACTATTCTGACTATTTGCCTCAGCATTTTGTGCCTTACAGACTTCCTGAATGAGGATTGTGGCTTTATGGAAAAAAATGTACAATATATTTCAATGGAACTTCTTTTCTTTGCAGAAACAAGGCAGTCCAATTTTGTTGGAAGTCTACTTAAGGACTTCACTATGGCTGCTGAGTTGGATTTTTCACCCCCTGAAATCCCAGAGCCCACCTTTATGGAGAACATCTTACACTATGGCCTTTTCTTTGGTGCCATTTTCCAGCTCATTTGTGTTCTGGCGATAATCCTCCCTGTTCCAAAGACATATAAAATGGTAAGCATTTCTTATCTATGACCGTGCTATTACAACTGGGCATTGTAACTAACTGCCAGTTTGACAACAATCCAATCGTTACCTGATTTTTTTTCCTCACTCAAATATACTGGGGTTGTTTTGTTTCGTTTTAATTCTTTAGAGGACAAAGAGACATCAGTTGAGTGGTATTTCGTGTATTAGGAGCTTTCTGTGCATGATATGAAGCCCATGACATCCCAACAATTGCAGCTGTTTCCGTAGAATAGAAATGTGCAACCTTATTTTGCTGAAGGTGACAACACTTTTTTTATATAATCTTCCAGAGAAAGAGAATGGCAGAATTGGGTACGACCAAAGTCAATACAGACTGTAGCTCATACTGAAACTGAGAGTAGCCCAAGGCAGCATTTACATTTCTTCTTGCTTCCTTTCTCCACCCCCCCTCCAATATTCTCTCTCTTTTCATATTTCAGCAATCATCTATTTCCATTTTTACTCCACCAAGCTTATTGCCATTTTTACACTTCTGAAGGCAGATACTTTTATTTCCTTCAATATTTTTATAAGGTCTCTCATCCACACTCTGACTTCTTTCGTTCTTCTCCACATCTCTCTGTTCTTTTTTCTGGGAAGAGAAGAGGGGAACAAAATAAAGAGATTTAATTCAATTCAGTGACAATCATTGTAGAAAATTAGCATAAGGAAAGAGATGACAGGCTAGTTACAGATATCTGGCAAACTGAGAGTACTGTAGTTAATTAGAAACTTCATCTCTTTGCCAGGAAGTGATACAGCAAAGGATTCTAGAGTAGGGAGGAAAAAACAGGGTTCTAGCTTGACAAAAATTAGGGTTCTAACCACTTGTGGACACATGAGTGTTAGGCAAGACTGTGGTCATTGTTATGTTTTCTTATATACTCCTTGTACAAAAAGTAGTTGAATATCATGGATTATTTCTTATAGAGATTATAGTTCATTTCCCAAAATACCACCAACAACATCACTATTCTGTAATTGTAGGACTAACCAATCTCTGGGCCAGCTCTTCAAAATTAAAGCAGGATTTTCAGAATTCAAATTTTGAATACGACTAACTTTGTGCACTTGGTGGCACAATTATGTGTGTGTAACTTGGTAATTTTTTAAAAATAGCCTCCCTCCCTCCTTCTGTTTCAGATTTATGCTTAGGTATCCATGTTTTTGGCAGGACTGTTTTTTCTTCCTTTTCATCTGTCTTCAGTAAGCATAAATTGTTTTAATTTAGCCCTAAATGCTGAGTATTATGTCAACTAGCTGAGGAGTTTGCAATTATGAATTATTTAGTAGCAAAGAAAAAAAGTTTCATTGTTTGGCTTTCCAGTAAATAATAAACACATCAGATTTCCTCAGTGAAAAGCAAATGCCAGAATATAATGCAGCTATAACATTTTTAAAATGGCAGGAATATTCCATAAGCTACACATTTTCACATGGGAATTAATGTTGTAATTAAGTAGTATAGCATTGCTTGAGATTGTAATCTGAGATCAATGGACTGCAGAAAAAAGTTAGGCAAACAGAATTCTCATAGCACCTGACTGGGGCTTAAGTTAACCTGGGAATCTCCTGGTGACAAACAATCATCCTTTACCATGCACTATTTCCAATTTCCAATTCATTCTGATTATTAAAAGGAAGCATGGATATTCTTTACTTAGCATAGTAATTTTATCTGTTTGCATGTTTTCTTTTCTTTATTCAGGAACATTTAAACTATGCACTTTAAGTCTCTGAATGATAAATGCTTTTGCTTCTGTTTGTCCAAAAGGCGGAAGTTTCCTGTGGGTGAATCACATACTTTGGCATGCGAGTCCACTATCCTTTCTTGGAAGGACAGATAAGCAAATTGCCATAGCCCTGTAACTTAGGAGAGATTTCAGCCAGGTTCATTGATGACAAAGATACTAGCAGGGCTTCTTCCCGTTCCGACAGAGGAAAATCTCACCTAGCATAGACTTTGACGTTTAAATCTCAGAAGTCCCAAAAACATGTGGCACAAGTCACAAAGGCTATACTATTCCTCTTTGGCTATCACCGGTCCATTTTTGGGAGTGATAAAAAATGCCAGCTATAGTATGGGTGTCAAACTCTCTGGGTCACATTGCATTGCTTTCTGAGAAACCTAAAATCAGCACAGGACCCTGTGCCAGTTTTTGTGCTTTTTCCCCCCAGTTGGCATACATTAATTGTGGACATCTTTAGAATCCAAAAAATATTTATATCAACACTTGTTTAATGAGAGAAAGCAATCTGTGAATTTGGCTTCCTCTGAAAATGTCATGAATATGACTTTCTTTCTTTCATTCTTTCTTTCTTTTTTCTTTTCTTTCCTTTCATTTCCTTTTTTCTTTCTTTCTCAAGATGATACTTCGATTCCAATTAAAACTGTTTTCTCCATATGTTGTCAAAAAATTTCCCACCATTTTTTTGTAAATTTATCAGGCATTATGTACCAAAATAGGCTAAACAGAGGGTGGGAGAAATATTTAAAATGAAAGCTGATACAGAAGTCATAAAGTCTGCATGGATAGAGCCTAAAAATGCCAGTCTCAAATGAATACTCTGTATTCAGAGTTCTGCTAATTTCGGACACGTACTAATCTTTGTTAACACAAAACAAATAACGCATCATGAATTATTAGATTATAGTATATAAACATTTTTAAAGGACTCACAGAAAACCAACATGGTCAGGATTATCCAAATCTCAGGTGATAACGCTGTTCCAAAGGGCAGGTGCTATGACAGAGAAGGCATGCTTCTTTGGTCTCACTAGGTGGCAGTGTCTCATAGAGGTGATCCAAAGCATGTCCACCCTTCAGATCCCATGGGTTAGCCAGAAACGATCAGAGATAGGTGGCCCCACAAGTAACAGACCCTCTGTCATGAAGGGCTTTATGAGTGATAACGAGCACCATGACGTGCACCTGGGAACTTGTAGGTGCCTAACGCAGCTGTGTAATACTGATATTGCATAAGGTACCCTGATGGATCCATAACTATACATACCACTGCATTTTGGACCAGTTGTAGCTTCTTCATGGTGTTTAAGGGCAGCCTCATATGGCATGGCTTGCAGCAGTCCAGTCAGGAAGCGACTAAGGCATGGCTGACCCTGAGTAGGGCTTACTGACCCAGAAACTGGAGCACAAGTGTATTTGTTCAAAGGCCTTCTTGGTCATGATTGCCAACTGTTCTTCAAGTAGGAATGGAAAAACCAAGAGGGCACCCAAATTGCACACAAGTTTTGTCTGGCAAGTTTAACCCTATTCAAAGAATTAGACAGTCTCTAGATTTAGGGATCCCTAGAATCCACAACCTTTCAGTCTTGTTTGGGTAAAGCCATTTACTGCTATCATCTATTAGTCCTCCCCCCCCCCCTTCACTTTGTTCTCAATATCTTCTCTGTGATATAGATCTGACTTACGTTCTTCAAGGCATTTCTTTCTCCCTTTCCCTATTCAAGATAAATGGCTTTAGCATAGTATTGCTATTTTCTGAATAATCAGCTAATTATTCATGGTTAGATTTTTACTCTGTTTTCTCCCCCAAAAAATTTTTTTTGCCCACCTTGGCTACAAAGCAGTGCTGATAGGCACTCATCACCTCAAAATACAGGTGGCAATGTTCAATGTTAAAAGACCGTACAGTTGTTGTTGTTTTAAAAAAATGACATTCATATAAACTTCTTCCAAATAAAAATACCTAGGGCAGTGAGGGCTAACCTTTTTCAGCTTGGGTGCCAAAAGAGTGTGAGTGTGCATGATAGCGCGCATGCATGCCCATACCCATAATACAATGCCCTCCCCCCATGTATGCTTGCGCTGCCCCCCGCACTGCTTCCACCCCCCAGGCGCATGTGCGCAGGCCTCACTGAAGCCTCCGAACTTCCAGTTGGCCCGTTGTGCTATTTTTCGCTCTCCCTAGACTTTAGGAAGGCTTTCTGAAGCCTGGGGAGGATGAAAATGGCCTCCCCCCGCCCTCCGGTAGGCTGACAATCAGCTGGCCAGCGCGCACATGCACACTGCAGCTGACATAGGGCAATGCCTTGCGTGCCCTCAGATATACGTGCCATAGGTTCGCCATCACTGACCTAGGGTCAGCCCGAATAAACTTTTAAATTAAATTTTCTGTGTAGAAGATATAAGTATAAAACATGCAGTACTTAGAAAGTACAGTGCCTTTGATTTTATAAATGATTCATGAGCACGTTTATCCAGCATTCTCATGTCACAGAAAATAATAAAAAAGATCTAACAACTATCCACAAAATCATTAATGTTCTGTTTCCCTTAATGAACTTAACAGGATACTGAAAGCTTTGAAACGAAAAGTGCTGAAGTAGTCAAGAAACCCAAAATTGCTGCGCTCTCAGTGAACAAGAAGCTCAAAAAAGAAACGAAGAAGAAACGATAAAATGATATCATGATGGAATTTTTACAGCAACCTGATGGCAACAAGTCAAAATTGCAGTGAAGATGCTGCTGCAAATATATTTGATAAAGCTGTCCTTATTCTGGTTTTGAGGAAGTAGATAACACTTTCTAAAATGGCTCCAGGTTCATTGTTTCACCTGATCTGTAATAAATAACCTGTAAGGTTAGTGAGAAATATCTTACAGTTTGGTTCAGTAACAGGAAAACAATATTTTTTTGGGGGGAGGGGGGCAATGTTTGATGGACAACTGGATCATAGACATGTCCCACCACATCACCCTTTTCCATTTTTTAAAGAGAGGGATTGAACACTCTACTACTTTTGTATGTTGTTAATATAATTGGTTATATTATTATCCTTTCATTTTCTTTTATTAAAAAACAGTCCTAATAACTGTATCTGAATTTAGCTTTCTTTGAATTTGAGAATTATTTGGCGTTTTACTGTTTCCTTATTCTTGGGTATAATAAACCAAGTTGTTCAAATTCTCTTTAAGCGTATTGGACTGAATAAATGAAAACTGTAATTCCCACTCAACAAAAGATGAACATTTCTGTGCCAATAAAAAACATCTCAGAGCCAGTTTCGTGTAGTGGTTAAGGCATCAAGCCAGAAATTGGGAGACTGGGAGTTCTAGTCTCACTTTAGGCACAAAGCCAGCAGGGTGACCTTGGCCAGTCACTCAATCTCAGCCTTAGTAGGGGGCAATGGCAAACCACTTCTGAAAAACCTTGCCAAGAAAACTGCAGAAACTTGTTCAAGCAGTCTCCGACAATCAGACACAAACAGAAGGGAGCGGGGGGGGGGACCCTTTGTAGGGATATCAGCAGGTCAGTTGTGGATTTTCTACTAGTAAACAAAATGTACTTCTAAGTGAGAAAGCCTTTGTTATGCTGTTGATAGCAAATTGAAGACAGAACTGTGGTGGCTATGTAGCCAAAACAGAGCTATTGAGAAACTAGAAGCATCTGTTCACATTCCTGGGAAAATACCCAAATCTACAGATGGGGGGGAAAATTAACTAGATAAAAACTAACCCTGAACAAAAATATGCCATGCTGCCAAATATATATCTTTATGTTAATATCAAAATATGCAATCTGCTATGCTAAGTGTCTGCCCCTGCCATCTTATGATGTTCCACAGGCAAGCTAACTTAGACTTTATTATGCAATAGGTCAAATGTGTCATGTCTGCCATGGGGTCCATAAAGCTGAATCAAACCAATCCAGTGGAAAGTAGTGCCTTCCATGGGATAAAGAGAACAAACCCTTCTATGCAAACATTATGACGTATCAGTAGGATGAGCCCGAGAGTTCAATCCTAGGTAGTGGCAGATGTTTTTCTCTTAGGGTGCAAAGAAAAAATATCTGCTGCAAACTCCACATAGGCATCAGGAAGGGCATCTGACCAGTAAAGGCTTAGCTCCACTTAAGTCACCCGATTCTACCCCAAATTAAGAGACTACAGGGTCATAAAAGGAAGGAAAAACAACAGTAGGAGCCAGAGAAAGTTGGGTGACCTGCAAATTCACCCCTTCAGGATCACCCCCTCTGATTCAGCCCTGGGGCTTTGTGCTTCCATGGCCATTTCTGTTTCAGGTTCCAGAAAGATCTTCACCTAATCACTTTTTTTTCAGTCCTGCTTAGGAATCTCAACTTAATGAAACACATTTCCCCGAGGTCACTATTCCTATTGATCTCAGACCTAACAAAGGAGCTTTCCAATGCCATTTGCATCAGGAGAGCAGGTGAAGGAGAACCTCTTCACCTTGCATCCAATTTAAATGCAAAGTTCAGGATGTAGATATTGAGTTTAAAATAGTGTTTCTCAATCTTGGCAACGTTCATGTGTGTATACTTCAGCTCCCAGAATTCATCAGTCCTACTGCAAAAACACAGTAAATAGTCCTTTGCTAGGGTAGCAGCATAAAGCAAACTGCCAGGAATGCTTGGGGAACAATAATTGCCAGGGAAGTAGGGAACAGCCTGTAGAAATGTTTTTTTTTTTAATTCTCTATTTTGGAATCTGCATGAAGAATTGCTCAGAAAGGAAGACCTGGTGTTAAACTAACATACTAGAAGTTGCACCTTCATCAAATGCATATCCGTTTATTCACTCTACACATTTGATGAAATGAATAGCAATTCATGAAATCTTGTGCCTTTTATAAAATTGATTAGTCGGAAAGGGTGTTTATCAATAAATGATTTTAGGACTCGGACATGCAAATGTAGCTGTTGCATGTTCAGTTTCTATGAATTACCGTAAACATTCTTTTGGCTTAATTATTTCATAGTTTCATTAGCAGAGGCACATTAGCATTTTAAAGAATAATAACCTGATATGTGGGTGCTATGGTGAAAAATATCAGAAGTTACCAAAGTTGTGGGCTAGATTTAAAAGTTAAAAAAACATCCTCAGGAAAAGGCAAATCCAGCTCATGTTCTTTCCAAGGAAAGCACATAAATAGCCCATGAAATCACCAGGATTCAAATTTAAGAAGGATATTTTACTTAAACACAATGGAACCAAGAGCAAACTGAGTTTCAGTGAAAATATATTTTTGTTTAGCTTCTTTGTCTGCATATAAGGTAAGCCTCAAAGCCCCTGAAATCCTGCTACTCGTAAATAATTGAAATGGACAAAATCATGAATAGCAGTTCAACTCCAAAGGCGGAGAAGTTTATAGGTACTTATTACTACTTTCTAGTTTCTGGCCTTTTAGCAATTATTATTTTAACTGATGATGTTTTTACCCTCTTTGGGTAAAATAGTCACAGCAGCTAATAAAATCATCCAGATTCTATCGCAAAAGTCAACTTCCAATCAAGTCATTTGTGGACTGCAGATTTCAGAGGCATTTGCAAATCTTCCAAGGGACATCATCCCCAGCCAATATTCTCAATAATAACAAGACTAGATTAACTTTTCTTTCTCCATGGGATACTTGTATTCTAAGGTGAGATAAGAGCAGTAATTAAATGCTCCTCAAGGAGTGCTCTCTTCTATTAAATCCCTCCCACCTCTCCTTTTGGAGGACCTATTTTGGAAGTTCCCAGTAGACAATGCCCAGATTTCTGCACTGGATTCTGGTAGACTTCACTTTTCTCCCTCTCAGCAATGACAACTAGGATGGTGGCATTTTTCTTTAAGAGAAAAATACATTTGTCTGTTCAGGATTCTTCCCTTTTCTTCCCTTCGCAATCTGCTCCTTTTATTATGTTTCGTTACATTGCTTTCTGTTGACCGAAATTGATTATGTTAACAGCATGTCTTTATACAGCTCTTGTTCTGGCGATAAGGTCCCACAGGAGGCTCTGTAAGAAGTAGCTCATGATCAATAATCCTAGAAGTACCGTTCATTTTAATCCTGATTAATCCTTTTCAGACCTACTTTACTTTTGTTTTGGTGCACTGACTCCCTGCCTTGCGTGCACCCAGGTAGAAAGTTATTCCTGGAAGAGAGATAAAGCAGCAGCTCGGGGCTGTTTTAAGGCAGGCATATACCTGCCCTGGCTTCTTCAAGGCTCAGAAAGAGACGATTTAGAGCTGTTTCATGGCTGCTTGATTGGCTTCTTCTGAAGCAAGAACCTGAAGCTGTAAACAATTTATGAAAATAAGAATATTCTCCTGACACAGATGTGTGGTTCTAAATTAGGGAGCTGGGAATGAGCGTGACTTCATTTGATTTATCACCTACCTGATTCCCAGATGTATTAAAAAAAATTTGCCTGGACAAGAGTAAGGGACTTCCCATGTGAGAGAGCTACTGGCAAACCTCAGCCATCACTGTAATATTGGGGAGCAGTTTCATTAAGGAATTCCATACTCTAGTCCAAAATAAGTATAAGAGTTTTCCTGGGTGAATCCAATACTATATAGCAAACCATTATGTTTAGATAAGATAGCACCAATCAAAATAGGCCACCTTTACTAATGGCTGTATTCACCGTACCTATTTTTCTGAATTGCTGTTGCTTCGGGATCATTTCATCTTGCCGTTGTGTGATAGTGACAAGGATGGCTTTTACAAAAGCCAATTTTAGGTTCTATAGGGAAGTTCCAAATAACCCATCATGTTTCTTATCAAATACATTCCTTTGTTCTTCATGAAAGCAGTCATATCCAAAGGCCCAGACTAGAAAATGAGATATCTGTAAAATTAAAATCTCTGTTAACTTACATAAACAGGCTAGGCACTCCCTCATTATGGAAGATCTGCATTTACCAGGTGAAATTGTATGTTCTCCTATTAAGCAATTCTAGTGCTTAACACCACTGTCTAGTCCTTTGCACTTAAAAGAAGCGCGCACACAATTTGCTTACACACAATTTGCTTAATGATTTCTAGTTTTAATGCTGTTCTCTAACCTGTAATGTCCAGGGTTCTTAAGACATTCACTTAACTTTGCTGGTGTTTGATATGTAAACTACGTAAATCCTGAACTGAATCACTGAATTAGTGCTACTTGTCTTTTCTGGAATCTTTTGTGGCTTTTGAAAGTTGGAATCTTTTCTGGCTTTAGTATTTGAAATCATTTAGCCAGTCCACCTGGAATCCTTTGGGCTATAAACATATACAGCACCATAAAAGTTAATATAATGCTGCATCCAATAATTAAGGGCACATTGACCTCATTCACATGGTATGGTAGGCCAGGGATTCTTAAATAATGGTTTATTGGAGGGGGGGACTATTTGGTAGTTTCAGGCACCACACTAAGGACAGGTTATGAATTTCAAACCACATTAAAAGTTAATGAAAAGCTGAGCCAACACTCATTTTGTAGTTCCCATCGCAGTACTATATTCAGGTTTTCAATGACACAATTATTTCAACACAATTATACTTTGGAAAGAAATTACGTAAAGGATCTCAGGATTCTGTCCATCTATCTGTCTGCCAGCAGGATAACAGTCCAAAGCAGAAGAGGATCAAATGTAATGAGGTAACAGAAGCCAACAAAGGAACAAGTTTGAAAATGGGGCAAATCAGGTTGGGAATTCTGAAGAAAAATGCTCCCCCTCCCCCAATGCATCTCTATAGGAAAGGCAACTGGGCAGCCTATTGCGGTCTTGGTGATTTCGTTCCAGGTCATCAAGAATTGACACTAACTTAATGGTACATACTGTAATCAATAAAAACAATGTCATGGCATATGGATGCTAAATTCCTTGAAAAGCAACATGATGAAGATGAGGCTGATCATGATAATATATATGATCCCCCCTCCCCAAATAACAAAATGCAGCCCATGGCTAGCAAAAATGACCAACATATGATTTAGCAAAAAATATGATTCAATCGGTTTCTAATGTTTCATATGTTTCATAGAAGTGAAAGAGAAGGACCATGCTTGTCTATAAGAAAAAATTTAATGCAATTCAGTAATTCTGAGATGGACTTCCAAGATTTTAAAAACTGTTTAAAAAGAAGGAACCTTTAATTCTGACTACTCCTGGCCTTAACTAAGTTCAAACTTGATAGTGGTTGCCCAGCAGATTTCTCCTTAAGGAAACTTGGAATTACTGTCCCAAAATATCACCTATTTGAATCTTTTCATGAGATCATCATTGGATTTACAAACTATCCTAGATACATTTTCCATCAGTGGGATTTGCTCTTCAAGAAGTCAGATTTCTACATCAATTTCCTATCTGCAACATGAATATTACAATACAGTACTTAGTCATCTTGGAATATTGACAGAATGACAGAGAATGTTTATTTGTAGTTCCCTGAATCCTTTTAATATCCAAAGTAATAAACTTCTTTGTTGTGTGAACCAGCCACTGTAATGGATAAACCGTGGTTTAAAGTTTTGACATGCTGTGTGAGTTCAGCCAAAATGCTTTATGTAAAAAAAAAAGTTAAATGCATATGTAGGTCATATACGGTACATCAAGCATAGAACAAATACCTCAAATACATATATACCCAGTAAGCCTTAGTTTGTATAATGATTGTTAGTTTAATACAACAGAAAGTGAAGCAATAAAGCCTTCTTCCCAAATCAGATTGGCTGGATTTAAACAATATTAATAAGCCAAAATGAAACAAACCACCTTGTGGAATATACCCTACCCTTCTTTCCATGAAGATAATCATCTGTGCTACTCATTTCCAAGTTACCTTGGAGCAGTGTTTCAACCTTGGTCACGCTGTGTGGCTATCAACCGGGTATGCCTAGTTTAATGAAAAGAAGGACATGGGGAGACATGATAGCAGTATTCCGGTATCTCAGGGGTTGCCACAAAGAAGAGGGAGCGAAGCTATTCTCCAAAGCACCTGAGAGCAGGACAAGAAGCAATGGGTGGAAACTAATCAAGGAGAGAAGCAGCTTACAACTAAGGAGAAATTTCCTGACAGTTAGAACAATTA